>QXTE01000025.1:5866997-6040345 GCA_003942145.1 Platysternon megacephalum
GGGGGGGGGGGGGGGGGGGGGGGGGGGGGGGGGAGAGGGAAAGCTTCCTTTTATGGACACCCAGCCAGCCAGCTAGCTATAAAATCCCTCTTAGTAGTTGTTCTCTACTTGCTTTACCTGTAAAGGGTTAAAAAGTCTCCCTGCATAGGTAAAAGGAAGGGAGTGGGCACCTAACCAAAAGAGCCAATGGAAAGGCTAGAACTTTATAAAACTGGGAAAAAAATTCCCCTTTGTCTGTCTGTCTCTGTTGTTCTCAGGGGAGAAGCAGAGACAGGGTTGGAACTATGCTGTAAGAAGCTTGGGGACAGGTATGAAAAATCATCCGAATCATACCTAGAAACTACTCTCTTGAAACCCCCAGATATGTAAGTAGATCAGGAAATGTCTAGGAAGACGCGATTCGGTTTATTTCTTTTTATTTCTTTATGGCTTGTGGACTCCTCTGTGCTAACCCCAAATGCTTTTGTTTTGCTTGTAATCTTTAAGATGGACCTCAAGGTGGTTATTCTTGATGCTTAATTTTTGTAAGTGGGTATTTTAAATCTAGCAATAGCCTGAGTTTTCAAATGTATTTCTTTCTTTTTTTTTTTTTTTTTTTTTGCTTTTAATAAAATTTACCTTTTTTAAGAACAGGATTGGATTTTGTGTCCTAAGAGGTTTGTGCACATGTTGTTTAATAAACTGGTGGCAACAGCTGATTTCCTTTGTTTTCTTTCTCAGCTCTTCCCTGGAGGGCGGGGGGGTGGGGGGGGCGAAAGGGCTTCAGGGTACCCCACAGGAAGGAATTCCCAAGTTCGCCTTCCTGGATTTTCAAAGGGGTTTTTGCACTTGGGTGGTGGCAGCATCTACCCATCCAAGGTCATAAGAACGGCCATACTGGGTCAGACCAAAGGTCCATCCAGCCTAGTATCCTGTCTACCGACAGTGGCCAATGCCAGATGCCCCAGAGGGAGTGAACCTAACAGATAACGATCAAGGGATCTCTCTCCTGCCATCCATCTCCACCCTCTGACAAACAGAGGCTAGGGACACCTTTCCTTACCCATCCTGGCTAATAGCCATTAATGGACTTAACCTCCATGAATTTATCTAGCTCTCTTTTAATCCCTGTTATAGTCCTAGCCTTCACAACCTCCTCAGGCAAGGAGTTCCACAGGTTGACTGTGCGCTGTGTGAAGAAGAACTTCCTTTTATTTGTTTTAAACCTGCTGCCCATTAATTTCATTTGGTGGCCCCTAGTTCTTATATTATGGGAACAAGTTAATAACTTTTCCTTATTCACTTTCTCCACACCACTCATGATTTTATATACCTCTATCATATCCCCCCTTAGTCTCCTCTTTTCCAAGCTGAAAAGTCCTTGCCTCTTTAATCTCTCCACATATGGGACCCGTTCCAAACCCCTAATCATTTTAGTTGCCCTTTTCTGAACTTTTTATAATGCCAGTATATCTTTTTTGAGATGAGGAGACCACATCTGTATGCAGTATTCAAGATTTGGGTGTACCATGGATTTATACAAGACCAATAAGATATTCTCCGTCTTATCCTCTATCCNACCTTTGGTGAGGGACCTTATCAAAGGCTTTCTGGAAATCTAGGTCAGAGAAAAGCTGTAACCTTGGGAGTTTAATACAAGCCTGGAGTGGTCAGTATTAAATTTTTAGAATCTTTGCGGGCCCCCACCTTCTGCACTCGAAGTGCCAGAGTGGGGAATCAGCCTTGACAACTTCAATTTAAAAGTTCTAGGTCACTTCTCAGAAGGCACTTGATCCAAGCACAAAAGACACATTAGACTTTGCTTTACGCTTCCGAAGGCAAATTCTCACACAATGGTCAAATATAACTGTTACACCATTATAAGATTTAGCACTTCTTACTAGAACTTCATTTTATTCAAGAGAGCAAAATTACATCACTAGAAATTACATCATGGCAAGTTCTAGCCTAGTAAACTATTCACTATTTTTATCAATGACCAGGAAGAAAGAGACATTATTGATAAAGTATGCAGATGACAGAGACTGGGGGCGTGGAAAATAAAGAAGAGGTCACTGACAGCTGTCTGGATCACTTGGTAAGCTGGGTCCAAGCAAACCATATGAATTTTAATATAACCAAATGCAAAGTCATATACCAAACACAAAGAATGCAGGTCATCCTTATAGGATGGGAGACTATCCTGGGAAGCAGTGCATGTGAAAAAGACTTGGGGAGGTATGGCAGATAATTAGCATAACTTGAGCTCCTAGCAAGATGCTGTGGCCGAAAGGGTTAACATATCCTTGAATGTATAAACAGAGGAATATCGAGTAGGAGTAGAGAGGTTAATAACCTTTGTATTTGGCACTGGTGTGATCGCTACTGGAATACTGTGTCCAGTTCTAGTGTCCACAATTCAAGAAAGATGTTGAAAAATTTAAGACAAAATTCAGAGAGGAGCAATGAGAAAGACTATGAGATTGGAAAACTTGACTTAGAGTGAAAGACTGAAGGAGCTCGATCTATTTAGCTTACCCAAGCGAAGCTTAAGGAATGACTTGATCATAGTTTATAACTAAGGCTAAGATTTACTCATGGGTATTTTTACATGAGTTGTGGACAGGTCACGGGCAATAAACAAAAATTCACAGCCCTGTGACCTGTCCATTACTTGTACTATATACCTCTGACTAAATCTTGGGTGCTTTGGGGGCAAAGTTGCTGCTCTGGAGGGGAGGTCTGGTGCACCTGCTGGTGCTGGGAGGCGGTGTCCTCCAGAGTGCCCGCTGGTGCTGGGGGGGGGGGGGGGTTCTCCGGGGCCCACCAATGATGGGGGGGGGNAGTCACATCTGCCAGCTGCAGAAGTCCCAGAAAGTCACGGAATCCGTGACTTTCGTGGCCTCTGTGACAGACTCGCAGCCTTATTTATAAATAACTAAATGGGGGAAGAGCAATTTGATAGTACAGGGCTCTTCAATCTAGCAGACAAAGGTGTAATAAGATCTAATGGCTAGAAGTGGAAGCTAGACAAATTCAGATGCAAAATTAGGAGCAATTTTTTTTTTAACAGTGAGGGTAATAATTTTTTGGAACCATTTACCAACAGTTGTTGTGGCTTCTCCACCAGTGGAAATTTTTAAATCTGGATTATATATTTTTCTAAAATATATGCACTAGTTCAAACAGGAATTGATTCAGGGAAATCCTACAGCCTGTGTCATGAAGGTGGTCAGACTAGATGATCACCATGATACCTTCTATCTTTATATAGTTACCAGTCCCACTCTTCCTAATGTGGACACGGCCAATGAGACTAAACCCCAATTCCATTACCAAGCCACAACTTCTGTCACTCCCTTCAGAAGTCTTTGAAGAGTCAATCATCTAACCTGTTCTGACATTTCCTGCCAGTTTAGCCTCCACTATTTCAGCAAGCCATAATATAAATCCCTCGATCTGAATTTCAAGCAGCTAAGCAGAAGTTAAAATTCATAGCATAGCCAAACAAACACTGATTTATGCTATTTTAAAAACTATAACTTTGTATGCAAGACAACCCACAGAATTTCACATTATATTCAACATTTGTCTCCATCTATAGGGAGAGACATCTCCAGTGCAAGAAGGGTGTTGAGATTCAAACATATACTACCGCCTTTAATCCAATCAACATGTCTCTCCCCTCTCCACAACTTTTTTGAAAAGTATTTTTAGGTCCAAAACAGACCTGCTTCTCCAAGATCAGCTGACAGAGTATCAAGAACTGCTCTTTTACGTCAATTACATTTCAGGAAATTTCTCCTACAGGATAGTGCCAGCTTGTTTTCTCATTAAGCAGCAGCATTTGCGATCACACAGATGAATTATAAGAAAAAACTGAAGGGAAAAGGTAAAAATGCCACCACTCTAAAGACTTCTAAAGAACATATCACTGTAGCAGTATCTAGGGGCTGAATAAGAAATTTTTAAAATGCCAAATTATATTCGTTAAAATATCTGTTCTTCCACTCCTCCCAAATTTAAGAAACTGTTATTGAAAGGAAAAAATTTTTTTCTATTCCTCCTCACCTCTACTCTTGGTTATTCTGAAGCTATTATAGCTAGAGAAGTCTTATACAAGAGTTGATTTTGCAACATACTTTAAGAACAGCCAGGTTTGGATTCAGACTGACCTCTGGTGATAAGGAAGTCCACCGCAGTCCCCTGTGGCAATAATAATCATCCAGCAGCTTCTGTAAGTATCACACTACCTCACATTCCCATCAAGCTAAATTGTCTTGGTGGTTCTTTGATGAAGAAACAGTCCTAAAGGCAACGGGCTAGAAGCTAGTCAAGGAGCTTAAAGGTAAGAACTAGGACTGAAGTGGATCAGAAACTGAATTGAGAGCTTTGTGAGCAAGCAGTGAACTGGTACAATGTTATGAATTTTTCTTGCCTAAAACAGTGACTACTTCTGCCTGCCCTTTACCTTAATCCCCAGATAGAATGTGCAACAACAGACCAACTTGGAGGTGATAAGCATCTGTTTCAATGTGATTAGGATCTTCATCTGAAAAAACTGAGTACAATATTTTAGTTAGTCAAAAACAGAAGAAGGCATTTGTTGTCTCTATAATCTGCTCTGAAACAAACATGGGTCCAACAGGATATTGAGACCCTTTAACACCTTAACAATAAGAGGACAGATGCTCCTGACAGAGAGTGTCCAAGGTAGTATCTTGATAGGTTTCTCTTTTCCCACCCAACAACCTATCCAGCTCACCTGGTTTTAAGCTTAGCTAGCTTCTTTTCAATGCACTGATTTCCCCCAAGATTTTAGGATCTCTGGGAGACACCACTAATTGCCTGTTAAGACATACACCTGGGTACTGCCACCATATTGGTGGTATGAGTGCCCATCATGTCTCAAGTTCCCCTAGATGTGTCATATGGTGACCAGTACAAGTCTTGATGATCTTATAAATCATTAAAAGATCTTAATGGATCTCAATACATAAAGACTTTTGGAGTAGACGATCAGTTGCCCAGCAAGACCCAGCTTAATACAGCACTAGTCACTCCTATTCGACCCTGTATGCAGGTCAACAAAACCTTGCAATTGTTTGTACAACAGGTAGCGGATATACTTCATCATTTCAGTATAAGTACTTGTAGGAGTGGGAAACATGTGAAGGATTAAATTAGTGTCTGTTATCCTTTAGACACTCAGAAGAGGAGGCGGGTGTTGAATCCCCAGTCATAAGCAACAATGTAAGGTGAAATATGTCAAATCAAAAAATTACCAACAAAAAGCAACCCTCATTTACATGGATAAGACTGAGTTTTGTTTTTAATTTAAATTGGATTAGTTAAGCTCAAGTTTGAGCTTCCCCACACTGCAAATGTCCTTTTAGTTTACATTAATAAAACATCCAACCACAGGCCAAATTCCTGAGAAATTGTTATTCACTACATGGCCTTGAGATAACCAATCAGCTTGTTTTGTAACATAATTTTGGTTCAGAATGATTTGGGGGAGAATTTGATGAGGAAATGCCTTCAAAATGTTTAATTGGCAAAATGTGATTTAAGAGATCAAAATATGTATTTTACAGTACTGCTCCTGTAGGGAAAGAGGACTTATGCAAAAGATACAAAACTACATTTTCTGCAGTTCCACCTAAAGAGGTTGAGCCCATATACTGTGACCAACTATAGCTTTAAAAGACCGAAAAGAAGAAACTTCAGGCTGAACTCTGAAGGCTAAATACCTAGGATAAATACAATGTTTTGAAGAAATAAGAAATTATATAATTCTATCATTATCATCATCTGTGTTCTCTTATGATTTACAGTACTTCCTGGTGACTTGAGTAATGAATTGAGTAGAGCTAGGATTATTACATACTATGGGCAACTACAGAATGATAGGGGTTCTGGTGGGTGAAATGTGTTCAAATTTTAGTGATGAACATACTACGTAAAAATTATTTGAACTGCCGGAAATACTAAAATTCAATTGTATAGTATGCTGGTTTTGATGGAGAAAGTGAGGGAGGTAGCTTCCCCACATAGCTCTTTCAATCCTTAACTTGATTCCCATAGGTAGAATGCCACTGTATCAAAGATTTAAAATTAATTTATTCTCCCCTTCAGTGGGAAATGTTGCTACCCTCAACAGAATTCCTGTACTAGAGAATAAAGTGTTTCTAAGATCTCTCAGATAGCAAACAACTTTCTAATCTTAAAGTCATGACCAAGAGGAAGTGGTTAAACCTGACAGTTATTTTATTGACTTGCTCTGCATTAAGTAAATTTTAATGTATGACTATGAATAAAAACATTAGTCTTTCTTTTAAAACTACAGTGGTCAGAAGTGAACTCTACCTTGTTTTGACAGAGCTTCATTCTAAATTAAGAAACTGGCGCTAAGCCAAATCTCTCCTAGAGACTTTTTAAATTTGAAGTCTAAAATTATTAAAATCAGATGTGAACTGAATAAAACTGAACTAGAAGATCCATGACATTTAACAAAAGGAACACTTGATCATTTTACAAAACAACACTGGAAGGTGAGGACGCTGGAACAATTTATAGTGGGAGTGCTGAGAACCATTGAACTAAACTGTAAACCATGTATATGACTACTCCTGGGGGCATTCTGCACCAAAAAATTAAAAATTCTGTGTCAAAAAATTTAAAATTCTGCACACAATATTTTAAAATTCCACAAAATTCTTCAAATTTTGTCAAAATAAAACTACATAATTACACCAGTTTCAATTATTTTGGTAATACATTTCAAAATACCAGTCAGCAAGAATGTCCGTAACAGTACAGACACACTCAAAAATCCCCCCAGGAGGCAAGAGTTAAAGAAACGCCTATGACAACCCAGTTCCTGACTCTCTGCCCCCTTCCCGCCCCCTGAGCCCAGCCGGGGGGGCCAGACACTCACAACCCCTCCCCCTCAGAGCCTAGCTGCACCCCCCTCCCCGAGCCCAGCTGTGGGTTCCCACTAACCCAGATACCTGCACCCCCTCCCACCAGAGCCCAGCCATGACCCCCCAGCCAAAATACCCACCCCCTTTCCCCCCCAGAGCCCAGGGACCCAGAGGGAGAAACAGCCCGATGCTTGGTCCCAGGCTTGCACGGAGTTTCCTGCATGCCACCCTCTCTTTCCCTCAGAGCATGCTGAGAACTGCAGCTGTCAGGAACCCTTTAGCTCCTACCCCTTTCCCCCCCACAGTGTTTTCTGTGCAAGAGCTGGGCTCTGCTGGGTCCAGTGGCCCCTAGTGGTGGCCAGCAGTACTGCAGACCATTTCTGTGGGGGAAAGGAAATTCTGCGTGCACAATGTTAATTTCTGCAAAATTCTGTATTGTGCAGTGGCACAGAATTCCCCCAGGTATAATATTATGAAGGAAATCATTTCAAGCATGGGGGTGCAGCAGCACCCCCAGCACCCCTAGTTCCAGCACCTATGCTGGAAGCTCTATAGTTGATAGACAAAGAAGGTAAAGGAGGAACAAACACTGTTACATGTGTTAATAAACCAGTTTACAAGAGTTTGCCCAGTTTTATCAAATGAAGGGAATGAAGTGTTTGAGGGGAAAAAAGGTGAGCCTAATTATCCAAAATTAACATGACCCATTTTTTCTGCATCCTCAGAATGTGAAGCTTGTACAGAAAAAGTGTTTATAGTTTACAAAACTTTGATTATCTGAAGAAACCCGATGTCCCTTGAGATGTTTGAGTCACTAATTTTTCCTGCAAAAGGAAGCAAATTAAGCAATCATCTTTTCCATTGTTTTTTTTTTAAATGTAAAAGCTGCATAACAAATTAATACAGCAGAATTTTAAAAGATTATCAGGCATCTATTAGCCAGAAGACTTGACCTACTAATCAGAAGAAAATAGTAGAAATGAGGTGTGCACCAACAGTGAGGTCCAGGGCAAGAATCTAGGAAGAACCCAAGCCCCCAACTTCAACCCAAGATATTTGGAAAAAGGTAAAGTGCTAAGAACCATAACAGAATGCTGTCCCTGGATCCTACTCAGGAGATTCATTTTTGGTCTTAGTCACCTACCAGTATCAAATACAAAGCCCCTCTCCTCCTTCCAGACTGACAGAGAGAGGAGAACGAGTTCTGCCCTCCTCACATCTCCCGATTGTGAATGGGATGAGAAGGGGCTGTCTCAACTACTTCACCCCTCCTTCATATTTTTAAGACTTTCTCCATGAGCAATTGCAGCGCTTATCTATATTTTTCCTAAAGCAGCAGCATGAAAGAGATGTGATTCCTATCAATTCACAGTTGCACACAAAGCTCTGAATAGCTACAAGTTTGGAAAGCAATGAACAGATGCATTAAAGCCATTTCCAGATGCTGTACTGCTTCATATTGAGGCCTGGTCTACACTACACATTCAGGTTGATGGATGCCACCTTACGTTGACCTAATAATGTATGGTCTAAACTACCCAGGTCCCTTCCACCGACCTAACTTGCCTGTAACATCCACTTAATTACTCCACCACCAAGAGAGGCGCAGTGCTTAATTAGATATTGATGGGTCGACAGAGAGGCAGTTTAGACACAGTACTGTGTAAGTTGACAGAATTGGCCTCCAGGAGGTGTCCCACAATGCTTCACTGCGACCGCTCTGGAGATGGTTTTCAACTCCACTGCACAGCAGCCAGGTACACAGGAAACAGCCCCTCCCCTGTTAAAGTCCCAGGAACTTTTGAATTCCCATTTCCTGTTTGATCAGCGTGGTGAGCTTGCCAGCCCAGCTGATCATAGTGACTCAACACCCCAAACGCGCTCCAGCCTGGAGTACACAGGAGATGGTGGATCTTATTGGTCTGTGGGGAGAAGAGTCTGTGCAGGCACAGCGCCAATCCAGCTGAAAAAACGCAGATATCCACGAAAAGATCACACGGGGCATGTGGGAGAAAGGCTACTCTAGGGACACGCAGCAGTGCTGTGTGAAAAATTGAAGAACTTCAGCAGGCATAACAGAAGACAAGGGAGGGAACAGTCGTTCTGGTTCTGCACCACAGACATGCTGCTTCTACAATGAGCTGCATGCAGTTCTCGATGGTGACCCCACCACTACCCCCAAATGGAGCGTGGATACCTCTCAGGAATCTGAGTCCCAGGCCACCTCAGTAAACAACAAGAAGGACATTCTGGACAAGGAGGAGGAGGAGGAGAATAGGGGACAGGCAAGCGGGAAATCCATTCTCCTTGAGAGCCAGGAGCTATTTTTAACCCCGGAGCAGTCCAGCCAATCGCAGGACAGCATGCTGACCAAATGTGATGCCAGGGAAGGCACCTCCGGTGAGTATGCAATTCCAATCAAACTGTAGGGGTTACATACTCTTATATTTTATGTTTAATCTGAAGAAAAAGTGAGGTGCAGGGGGTATCTGCTTCCCAGTGGCCACTCCAGTTTGGCAGAGGGTGCCTCCCAGAAAAGACTGTTTATGTGCACAGGGATGGCCTGGAAATCCTCCATGGAGATCTCTGCAATCCTTTGCAGGTTTTTGGGGAGGGCTGCCTTATTTCTTCCACCACAGTACGACACTTTCCCATGCCACTCCAGTATTAACTCTGCTGGCATCATTGCAGTACACAGCATAGCAGCATAAGGAGCAGGTCTGTACCCAGATGCTTGCAGCATCTGCTCCCTTGCCACCTCTGTTACCCTCAGAAGACTGATATCACATAGGGTGACCTAGGGGAGACAGTGGAAGTTTTCATTAAAAGTGCTCGTAGCGCAAACAATAGAGCATGTGATTCCCCCACCCATGGTGATTTCCGGGTCCCTTAACCACAGTCAACATGCTGGTGGTTTTGGTGCCAGAGATCATCATTGACCTCAGAATCTGCAAGCCCAGGACATCTGCTACCAGCAGCGTTTAGGGAAGTGGGGGGAAAAGGGGGCTTTCCATGTTCTCTCATGGCCACAATTCCCCCTCCTGGAGCCACCTTGGACAAAGCCCGCAATTTGGGAGGCTTAATGCTGGTCCCTGATTTCAAAGCAACCTCCATGTTCCTAAGGGGAGGGGGAATTGTCCACCTGCTCACCTATGCTCCCAATGTGGGTTTCCCACAAGTTGCAGCACAAGACCTGTCGCCAATGCCTCTGGGCCATACTCACCGCGGCTGGAACAGCAAACCAGTTTGTTGAATAGCTAGGGATTTTGATTATGTTCTGGCTTTTACTTAAGTGTAATAAGGGGAGTGACTTTTAAACAGCAACCTTGTATCAGACCCAGGATATGCACTGACAATGGTTGCCTTGTGCTTTGCGTGCCTTACAGTGGAAAGCTTGGCCTTCAGCACATCCTCCACATCGGCGTAGAGGCTACAGCGGATTAGAAGATGGAAAAAGAGAACACATGGTGACATGTTCAACGAGATAATGAACACTTCCAAGACAGCTGATTCAGAGCTCAGAGCCTGGAGGATTTAATTGTCTGAAAAGCTGAACATAGACATGGAGAGCAGGAGACCATCCCAGGAGCACGAGCATGCCATGCTGCAGATTATGAAGGACCAATCAGACATGTTGAGGCATCTGGCTGAGCTTCAAGAAAAACAGCTTGAGACTAGACTCCCTCTGAAGCCCCTGCACAATGGCCTGCAAATACTGACCTGTTCCCCCTCCCCCAGACGTTCAGGAGGTTGGGAGGGGCGACGGGACGTGGAGGAAAGTGCAGTATCTCTTTCACTCAACACTGGGGGAGGGTACTAAGAACAGAAGGTGATCATTCGAAGACTTTTGATGGGCAAAACTTCTGTGCTTTCACAGACTAGTTGACTTGGTTTCTCCCCTCCCAATTTTATCACACCATTTGCCCAAGGTTAAGTTATTTTCCTGTTTTCAGTTTCTTTATGATTGTGCAATAAAAGTCAGCGTTTCGAGAATGAAATACTCAATTTATTCCAAGCATGGGGATTGGGGGGGGGGGGGGGAAGAGAAGGGGAGGTACAGGGAAACTAATGCAATGGAGGGGATGGTAAGGGACGGCACAGTGGCACAGTACAGATAAGTGGCACACATTACTCTGGCTCATTACTGAAACAGGTTTTCAAAGCCTCACAGAGACACAGAGCTCCTCATTGGGCTCTTCTTATTGCCTGATATCTGGCTGCTCAAAATTACCCGTCAGCCTATCCGCCTCCACGCTCCACCCCTGTGGAAACATCTCTCCCTTTGCCTCACAGATATTATGGAGCACACAGCAGGCAGTGATAACAATTGGGATATTGCTTTCATTGAGGTCTACTCTAGTATGCAAACTTTGCCAACAAAATTTTAAACACCCGAAGGCACTTTCTACCATGATTTTGCACTTGCTCAACCTATTTTTGAACCGCTTCTTACTGCTGTCCAGATGGCCGGTGTATGGCTTCATAAGCCATGGAAGCAAGGGGTAGGCTGGGTCTCCTAGGATCACTATTGGCATTTCAACATCAATGGTTATTTCGCAGTCTGGAAAGAAAGTCCCTGATTGCAGCTTTCTGAACAAACCTGTGCACATCATGCACCTTTCCTGACCATCCCACGTTGATGTCGGTGAAATGTCTCCTGTGATCCACC
This sequence comes from Platysternon megacephalum, assembly GCA_003942145.1. Taxonomy (NCBI): domain Eukaryota; kingdom Metazoa; phylum Chordata; order Testudines; family Platysternidae; genus Platysternon; species Platysternon megacephalum. Next base: position 5,878,572 of record QXTE01000025.1, read on the forward strand.
AGCACTTGCAACACCACTGAAAAGTATCCCTTTCAGTTTATGTACTCTTTGGCAAGGTGGTCTGGTGCCAAGATAGGGATATGTGTGCCATCTATTGCCCTACTGCAGATAGGGAACCCCATCGTGGCAAAACACATATGAATTCTATTTCCACTCATTCAGGATCAGGGCAGCAAAAGCTGCCCAACTCTTGTCTAGGGGCTTGTGCAGATAAACACTCAAAATGTGTCTAGGACAAATGTGAAGTCCCAGGTGGAAAACCAGAGTCTAGTAGTGTGAATAGCTAATTTTACTATATCCAATTTCAGGAACAAGAGAACAGGTCACATGAGCTGGTGTGGGGATCTGCAGACACAGTATTGTACAGTAGGCACAACGGTGGGTGCCAGTTCAACTCAAGTTCGTAGTTGGGTCTCAGTGGCGAAGCAATCCTGAGTTGACATGGAAGGAGGTGCATGTTCTTGGAACATGCTGATGCCCCTTGCACATTCTTTGGAAGCCAGGAAGCAGACACCAATGTGATCATCATCCACCTTCATTAAAATCTTTTGGAAATTTGTACAGGGGTTGACTTGATCATCGAGGAATTTGAGGCAGATCCAGGACCTTTTCCTGGAATGAATTATAATTTCATCCAAAACGTTACAGTGAAGAATACAGCAGGGAGCTGCCAAGCCTCCACCGGTTGACAAAAGCAGAAGGTGTGTGAATCATGAGGTGATTAAATTTATACCTGAATGGGGAAGATCAGTAATTAGCAATCAAGAAATATCATAATGAGAACCTGAGTTTAGGGACAATGAGGTACACTTATCTGACTGGGGAGCAGATATTTTTGGGCCAGTATTAGGGAGGGAATGTTAACTATCTGTGTACCTGCCTCAGGATGGGGGGGAGGCAGTCAAGCTAATTGCTAGTGCCTTTTTGTGGTAGGTGTCCAGTGCAGGTACTCATTCCATAGAGGGCCCAGTTCCTTGATAAACTAAACCAGAGCTGGAAGTAGACTTGGGGGAAGGCATTTCCTAAGGAAGTCAAAGAAAGGGTGGGGACTCAACATCTGGTAGAGCAGGGAATCAAAACCCTTTTTCCCAACTCCATTTAACCCTCATGCAAGAGGAAGGTGGTGGGGTCCTAGCAATGGGCAGGGAGAAGCTGACAGCAGCCCCTAAAGAGGTGGGAACAATTAAGAAAGTGTGATAACCTACACTGTATGATTTATTGTCAGGTATTTCTTAGATGAGTTAATAAAGCTGCAGCCTAATTAAACCACACTGCTTGGATCTTGTCTTTCTTCCTGTGTTGCCAGGACAATCCCAATACAGCTATGGCAGTGGCTGAAATCCACTGAAGGTAAGGCCTAAGAGTCATGATGCTGAAAGCAGTGATAGCCAGTATTAGCAACTGTGGCAATTTTTTCAAAAGTTTCCCTAATGCAGGAAAGATCCAAGTCTATACAGCAACTTCAGTCAAAAGTAAATGTACTCTCTGGGGAGAGTTAGCACCCCATTAGGGTTATAAACAAAGGAGGGTAGTCGCAAAGTTTTATGTTAAATCTAAACACCTATATAGGTGTTTTGATATCAAGCCTACTAATTAAAAAAAATAGTACCATGTAAATGCTTATTATTGGAAAGGAGATTTGCTATAAACATCACATTCTTCATGAAATTTCCATCCATCCAGTATTCTAAGTTCAGCATTCCACAGAACAGATGAACATAATTAATTTGAAGGGTTTGGCTGCAAATATGTAGAACTGATTTTCCAGCACAGAAGATACATTTGAAAGTTTAACATTTCCCCCATAACTCCAACAAAGCAAGGGTGAAAAGAGTCTGCCAGGAGGTTAGATTTGATGAACCAACTCCTGATCAAGACTTTCTTAAAGTAAGCAATAAAAGGACCCCAGCATCCCTGGACAAAGGCAAATTATTCTGGGACTTCTTTTGAGATCAACAAATACTTCAAGACAAGCACATGACTGAATATTTTGAAACCTGACTAAGGATGAAATTATATATAGTATATACACCTTATATATGTGGCGATGGTAGTCATGTGAGAAGACTGCAATTACCACACACCTTTGACCATCTTACTGCCCACTGATCTGTCTCTGATTGCATTGCTTCTCACATTCTGAATCTCTAAGACGCTCCAACATCTGCCTTTTCTATTTTGAATCCATCCTGACACAGCTAGAACTAGTGAATTATGGCTGAAATCCCCAGTTGTAGACAAGGCCTTAGTTATTCTTTTTCTCCTAGACCTGGAACCAAAGGGCCTAATTCTCCCACCGCTTATACTGTTCTACACTGGTGCAACACCACTGACTTCAAATATAGTGACTCATGATTTTCACTGGTGAGAGTGAGGAGGAAATCAGACACATGGTAACTAAGGGTACATCTATGCTGCAATAAAAGATCTACAGCAGACTCAGGTTCATGGGGCTTGGGCTGCTGGGCTATACAACTACAGTGTATATATTTAGGCTCGGACTGGAGCCCAGGCTCTGAGACATTGTGAGAGAGGTGGGTTCCCAATGAAGCCACTATAAGAAATATATTTTGGTTGTAAGGATTAATACATTTCCAAAAAAGAGAGCATTAACAGTATGTGGATGAAGTGCCTCTCACTTGCTAATGAAAGAACAGAACCTTTCACTCAAAATTACCACAGATAGTTGACAGTGCTGTATCAACTAACATGTATTAAAGGTGATTAATTCTGTTGTGATTTAACATGCTTGCCTAATTTACCAAAAATTACATATTATATGGTCCCTGACACCATAATAACTGAGTCCTCAAAATTAAAAAAAAAAGAATTTCCCTCAACAATTTAGACAATACCTCCATAATGTAGTATATTTGACTATTTAAATATTTTTCAACACTTCAACAGGTTGGTTACTCACGGCCTCCTAAATTTAACAGTTGCACTTGACACTGTTTATACTTTGATCAAAGGAAGTCTGCTAATCCTTTGTGCTACCTATAATTAAATTAGTATGTAAACAGAGTCTTAATAAGCTTTAGTTAGCTTTGGACGCTGCAGACTGGTTTTCTTATTATTACAGGAAAATAGCTTGACTTGGAACAAAGCCAAAATAATAACAATAATGTTAAAGTGACAACCAGTAGGTTGTTTATTAATTATATCTATAGATATAATTACTGAAAATACATACATTAACTAAAATTTGTTTGTTCAGAATGCGTGTGTGTATATATTCATAGGGAGAGAGCTGGTGGTGATGCCTATATTCAGGTTGCCTAAATTTACACTATAAAAGATTCATGCAATTTTTGAAAAGCTCCAGTACCTCCACTGTTTGCAGATGACCTTTGAAATTAGGAAGGGAGAAATCCCTCAGGCTAGAGAAGTGTCTTTTCTTTGTCCCAGGAAATTCCATTCAGGTTTCGTTGAATTAAACTGTTAAAGAGTCACCCTCTCCCCCTTGCATTCCTTAGGAAAAATTTTCAACTCACCAAAATTAGTAGCTGAACACAAACATCGGTAAGAACTGGGTTCTCCTGTGACCACCAAAATAAGAGCAGCAGCAGCAGCACTACCATTGCTACGCTACCACAATGGGAACACCTGGGAGTTGTAGGTAGGTGAAATGGGAGGGCTGGAAGCCAAGCCAAGCTGAGATGGGCTGGGCTCTCCACCTGCCCTAGATAGAAACACATGCTACCTTCTGGAATAACAGCCTTCTTCTGCTGCAAGCTAATGTAATTAACGCCTGTAGCTCAAACTGCACAGTAGGTTCAGGTTTCAAACCCTACAGGTGATAATTGAGGGGGTTGTTACAGTTGTAAATAGAAGGTTTTTTAGCTTTTTCCTTTTAAAAGTCCTATTATGTTTCATAAAAAAATTATGTTAAAAGAACATTTAGATTGCAAAGTCAATCAATTAAAAGTTAGGAAATACCAGTTTTATGATAGCCAGTGCAAACTTAGTTCTGCTCCCTTGTGGGCACAGGCATTATGATAGTGTGTAATCAGTTAATTACGACTATTTTTTTCAGCAGGACTCCTAGTGCACAGGCTGGACACACAAGGGGGAGAATTAAGGTTGCACAGGCAAAACAGTCAGTCTGATATTTCCTAATTTTCAATTCCTTGACTTTACAAACTAAATAATGTTCAACAACGTTTTGTGTATGTATATATTACATATGTATTATGGAGATACCTGGCAGTAACTCCATAGTTACAGTTGGATTCTCAAATGGGCTTGAAATTGGGCATAAATCTGGTTCTTCTCTTAAAGTCAATGGCCAACTGATGAAAAATTTCAGTTTTAATTTTTGTGACCTTTGAATGCATTCTTTAGTTTTTGTTTGTTTTCTCTCCATAAAATGTTATCATTAGGAAACCTTTGAATTTGGACTCTAATTTTTTCCTTAGCAGTCCTACTTTTCACTGCTGACCGATGTACTCAAAATTTGGAGAGAAGTCAAGTCTTAAGTCTGATGCAATAGGTAGCTTTGGACTTTTATAAAAGTTGGATTTAGGATGGTTTCTAGCCAATATTCACATTATAACGAAGTTTATGCACTGTCCATGCAAGCCTGAAACACTGATAGTAGTCAGGTGCCCTTAAAACCTTCACTATCAGGAAGTGCATTTTTCTGTCATCTTTAACCCTACAACACAGAAGGGCTCATGCACCATCTCCATCAGCAGATACACTCCTCATCACAGTACAGTATATAATGCCTTTTGTCTGCCCCCAAAAAATTTCCTTGGAATCTAACCCCCCGCATTTACATTAAATCTTATGGGGAAATTGGATTCGTTTAACATCGTTTCACTTAAAGTTGCATTTTTCAGGAACATAACTACAACGTTAAGTGAGGAGTTACTGTACTCACAATCCTTTACCAAACTACCCACTCCCAATAAAAATTAGTACGAATATGCACATCTACTAACATTGAGGGGAACATAATCCAGTAAAGGGGAACGTGAAGAAAGGCAAAAAGGTGCCCAGAGTTGAGGTTGCAGCACCTTGTCTGTGGCATATGGTAGTTATAGGTAAGGTATGTGCCTGTGGGTGGAGAAAATAGAGAGTATATGCTGTTAAGTGGCTTAACTTTTCATTTTCTTGCTTTTGCAGTGTTTGTCAAGTATGTCTTGTGTGTAGCAACCCCATTTCAAAATGAAGTTGGTTGGGTACGTTATATTTTACACAAAAAATTACACTGAAAGAACATTAAGGTTGCAAAGTCAAGCACTCAAAAGTTAAGAAATGCCAGAATTAAGGTTACCTGCTCAATTTTAATTCAGTCCCCTTCTGTGTATTATGCATTATGATACTGTCTTTAATTACATGATCACATAGTTCATCCATCTGCACCCTTATCCAGAGCACCCCTGCATTATTCAGTACACAAAATGGCCTGTGCTACTTAGTGAACAGCTATTCATTTTTCTTTCCTTATTCACAGATTCAGAGTTTAAAGCCAGAAGGGACCATTAGATCATCTAGACCAGGGGTAGACAACCTATGGCACGCGTGCCTAAGGCGGCAAGCGAACTGATTTTCAGTGGCACTCACACTGCCCGGGTCCTGGCCACCGGTCCGGGAGGCTCTACATTTTAATTTAATTTTAAATGAAGCTTCTTAAACATTTTAAAGACCTTATTTACTTTACATACAACAATAGTTTAGTTATATATTATAGACTTATAGAAAGAGACCTTAGAAAAACATTAAAATATATTACTGGCACGCAAAACCTTAAATTAGAGTGAATAAATGAAGACTAGGCACACCACTTCTGAAAGGTTGCCGACCCCTGATCTACTGACCTCCTGGATATTACAAACCATTACATTGCATTGCATTAAACTTTAGTTACTAACTGACTTGAAAGTACTTCATCAGCCTCATGTGATACAAGTACAGCATTCTGCTTCTTTCCAAACACAGACAGGGCCGGCTCCAGGCACCAGCGAAGGAAGCAGGTGCCTGGGGCAGCCAATAAAAAGGGGTGGCACTCTGTCCGTTATTGGGGCGGCACGTCCGGATCTGCGGCAGCAATTTGGCGGCAGGCCCTTCACTCTCTCTCTTCCTCTTCGGCGAAAAAAGCTGGAGCCAGCCCTGAACACAGAACTGAGTAATTTATCCATGCCTTACCTGAAAATTTTGTATTTGTGGACCTCATTAATCCAGGACACTGGGTCTTTGCTCTATGCAGCCTTAGAGACTGACTAAACCTCCACCTCTAAGAAACTGTCGGGTGAGACACTTCCACAGCCTAAGAAAATCCTAACCAATATATTGATAAGGAAAATTGAAACACTACAACTAAGTAGAACAATCCTGCAAAGAACAAACGTTGAAAGCCAATTTTAACCTCATATCTTTACCCGACGAACAGCCCATTCAGGGTAGGTTGGATCTGTGGACCTCATTACAGGCTTGCCTCTGCGCTTTACTTTCTCCTTAGAGGCTCTAGTGTAATTGCCCAGTTATAAGTTAGCATACAGCTCTTTCTAAGCAAACACATTTATTCTTAAAGGTGTAAGTATTACAGAGAAACCAAATGAAAAATAATAAAATAACCTACATGCACTCTAAAAAGCTTACCAGAGATCACCCTCAACTACAGCAAGGACTCTGGTAGGTGGTCAGTCCTTCACATTACATCAAGGGGTTTTTCTGTGGTTACAAGTTCATAACAGCTTTCAGCTCAGAAGAACAACACTCGTGAATAGTTCACTCTTTCCTTTATACAGTTTGGGCCTTTGATTTGGTACTCATGTGACAGCTGATCAGCAGACAAAGGTCTCCTCAGGGCAAAGCTGCAAAATACTCAATTATTGCACAACTGGAGGTGGTACATTTGCATATATCTCCCTCTAGAGATTTCCTGGGAAACCCACATAACTTTGTTTATTCCACGTTTCTTCTTGTCTGGCACACTGTGTCACACAGTCCTTTGAAGCTCATGCTGCTTGCCAGCATTTATACTGGTCACATCTCCCCCATACAGAAGTTACATACAATGCCATGGTAATACATATAATTTGCATTTTTAACACAATGGACTCCAAAGCTACTTACACTTAATTCAGTAAGGTTTTTTCAGTGATATTGCAAGAAATTGCCATATCAGCAACAAATGAAGCAGGGAACAGTCTCCTTGACTTCACAACCCTGCAGGTCCCACCCTATGTACTGAATGAGGCAGGGGACCTGTGGAAAAAATAGTATGTGATCATGTAATTCAAGAGTGTATCAGAGTGTATGCATATGGGGGGTGCAAATTAAGGTTGCAGAGGCAACCTTGTCATTCTCCATGTGGACCAACACTAGAGGGAAGACACTTTGCCAGTGTATTTCATAGGTATGTGCTCTCCGCAGAGGAATGGCTAAAATGAGGAATCTTGGGTGCCATTCCACTCTTTGAAGATTAGTGGGTATAGACTTTTGCCCCCAACAGTAATCCCTTCTGCCCAGTTCCCTCCTACCTGTCCCAGTCTTCTCTTCCCTACCAGTCTCCCTGTCCCAGTCCCATTCTCCTCACCTGTGAGAGTCTCCATTCTTTAGGCTTCTAATCTGAGGCCCAGTCTCTGTCTACATAGTTCCCCCATCCCAACTTCTCAGCCAACCTGTTTCTCCCCCACCCCCAACTTGGCCTCCAGTTGTAACCCCACCACCAGCACATCTTTAATGAGAGTTTTCTACATCTTTGTAGAGTTTTATACCAGACAGTCCTCTTTTTGGCTGTTTGTACCTGTCCAGTACTGAATGTGGTTTTGTCCAGTATCAGATGGAGGATGCCATTTTGAACAGCCAATGCTTTGGCCCCACCAGTATGACCTTGTACATATGGTGCATGTGAGGTCAGGCTCGAGGGGTGATATGCTGTGGAAAATAGCAGCGCCTGTGTGGGCATGATCTTGCACGCATCATGCATACAAGGCTATGTTGGCGAGGATGAGCCTACACTGTTCCTGGAAGTGCTGGAATGTCAGGTATTCCAGGAACATGTAAATGGCCTCCCTACACATACTTCTTCCTTCCGAGCTGGCATCGGTCTCCCCCCACACACACACCTCAATTGAGCTCCTTGTCCCCATCTACTCCCCCATTGCCCTCCACAGATCCAGCTCTCATCCCTTCTGCAATCAATTCATGTACCTTTCTTTTACACATTACCTGGACCACTGAGAGCACAGCATAGACAGAGTCCTTGCTCTCAGTTCAGGTGCCCCAGACCCAGCACAGCCCAAAGCAACCCAGAGTTGGAACTGCAAAGTTCTGCTCAGCCCAGGGCTGCGGCATGCCCTGTGTGAAAGGAATCTTCAGGAAATTTAGCTGCTAAAATAGGAAGTCTACTGTGCACGTGAGACCTGTCAATTTTTCAAAGGCCAAATTTAGATAGATTTTTACAAGAATGGCAAAAGGCCCATTTCTGCAACAAAGGCCACTCCCTTGCCAAAGTTCACATCCCTGCTCCAAAGGAAAGGTCACCAGAATTTAACATGGGCAAAATACCACATTTTTTCCTAGCCTAATTTTCAGAAACAGCTGAACTGTTTCAATGGAAATTTACCCAAAGAAATCAACCAGAGACAGCCAGAAAATTTCAACTCAAACAGTTAAAAGTAGGGCTGTCAATTTATTGCAGTTATTAATCACAATTAAAAAAAAGTAATCACGATTAATCGTGGTTTTAATTGCACTGTTAAACAATAGAATACCAATTGAAATGTATTAAATATTTTTGGATCTTTTTTTACATTTTCAAATATATTGATTTCAATTACAACAGAATACAAAGTGTATGGTGCTCACTTTATATTATTTTTGATAAATATTTGCACTGTATAAATGATAAATAGTATTTCTCCATTCACCTTATAAAAGCACTATAGTGCACTTTCTTTATTGTGAAAGTGCAACTTACAAATTTAGATTTTTTTCATTACATAACTGCACTCAAAAACAATACCATGTAAAACTTCAGAGCCCACAAGTCCACTCAGTCCTAATTCTTGTTCAGCCAATCGCTAAGACAAACAAGTTTGTTTACATTTATGGGAGATAATGCTGCTAGCTTATTTACAATGTTACCTGAAAGTGAGAACAGGCGTTCGCATGGCACTTTTGTAGCCGGCATTGCAAGGTATTTACGAGCCAGATATGCTAAACATTTGTATGCCTCTTCATGCTTCAGTCACCATCCCACCGGACATGCTTCCATGCTGATGACACTCGTTAAAAAAAAGTGTTAATTAAATTTGTGACTGAACTCCTTGGGGGAGAATTGTATGTCTCCTGGTCTGTGTTTTACCCGCATTCTGCCATATATTTCATGCTTTAGTAGTCTTGGATGATGACCCAGCACGTGTTGTTTGTTTTAAGAACACTTTCACTGCAGATTTGACAAAATGCAAAGAAGGTACCAATGTGAGATTTCTAAAGATAGCTACAGCACTTGACCCAAGGTTTAAGAATCTGAAGTGCCTTCCAAAATCTGAGAGGGACGAGGTGTGGCGCATGCTTTCAGAAGTCTTAAAAGAGCAACACTCCGATGTGGAAACTACAGAACCCAAACCACCAAAAAAGAAAATCAACCTTCTGCTGGTGGCATCTGATTCAGATGATGAAAATGAATATGCGTCGGTCCGCACTACTTTGGATTGTTATCAAGCAAAACCCATCATCAGCATGGATGTATGTCCTCTGGAATGGTGGTTAAAGCATTAAGGGACATATGAATCTTTAGCGCATCTGGAACATAAATATCTTGCAACGTCAGCTACAACAGTGTCATGTGAACGCCTGTTCTCACTTTCAGGTGACATTGAAAACAAGAAGCGGACAGCACTATCTCCTGCAAATGTAAACAAATTGTTTGAGCAATTGGCTTTACATAACTCTACATTTATAAGTTAAATTTTCATGATAAAGAGATATCACTACAGTGCTTGTATTAGGTGAATTGAAAAATACTATTTCTTTTGTTTTTTACAGTGCAAATATTTGTAATGAAAAATAAATATAAAGTGAGCACTGTACACTTTGTACTGTGTTGTAAATGAAATCAATATATTTGAAAATGTAGAAAACATTCAAAAATATTTAAATAAATTGTATTCTATTGCTTAACAATGTGATTAATCACAATTTTTTTTAATAAGTTTGGTAAAACTATAAAGAACTGAACACGCAGCATTACAGTGAGAAGAGTCTGGAGATCTCAAGAGGTGGTGCTACCAGCCACACCTATAATGAGTTATTTAATCCTTTTATATTATAAAAATTAAAGATGCAAAAGCTATAAATCACTGACACCTCACCATCCCTACACACACAAACCCTCAAAAACTTTGGGCAAGTCACTTCATTTCTCTGTGCCTCAGTTTTCCCTCAGACCTTTTGTCCTGTTAACTTACATTGTAAGCCCCTCAGGTCAGGAACCGTCTCCTAGTATGCATTTATATAGTGCCTACTGAGATGGGTTCCTAAACTAGACTGGAGCCCCTAGGTGCTATCAATTCAAGTAATCAATATTAGGTATATTTTTCCATTTAATGTAATGCTCTCCTAATTAAAAACAAAATTCACACAAAAAGTGACTATACAGTATTTGATAAAATGCATTAACTAGGTCAACTGTAGACAATACTTCACAATGCATAAATGCATTTAGCAGCTCTCACATTTGTGAGCATAATAGGTATATTTACATCATATGATGCAGAAATTAAGATACTTTGATTGGTTAAAAACATATTCTAATTGCTAACTTTGGTACAGACTTATAAATAGCCCAGTAACAGCTAAAACTCTGCTACACACAGTATTGGTCTTTAAAATAGTTCTCCATTACCCCATTCCACATAAGCATTACTATAAATAGATAAATCTGTATGCGATAAAGGATACAAGAGAAGCACCTAAGCCTTTGTTTTAGCACTTAATTCAACTGAAAGCCTGTTCTATGACACAAACAGGATTAACTCCTTGATGCTGGGAATCAGGGTTTCCTCAGTGTAAAATGTCACCATTAATTAACTTCAATAACCCATGACTCACAAGTTTGGGCTTCAGTGGATTCCAAGGTTTTTTTCCTCAACCCAGAAGAACCCAGTTTCCCCTAGGGAAAAACATTTTTTTTTAAAAACCACAAAAGTTTTATGAAATTAAACACACTACATTTAATCACTTCATAAATATATTTATTCCTCAAGTCATAAAGATACATGCATATTGCCCGAAATGAAAAGTCTTCATTGTCCAAGTAATTCTGTCCTCATGTCTTGAATTCCTGGCATATTAACTAGTTAGGCCTATCCTTTTGTATTTGCACTAGATACCAATTCCCAACTTATTTGCTTTTGCTGCATGTATCTATGATGACATTTTGATAAAATCAGCTTCAATGTGCTAAAAATATGTTTGACTTGTTAGAGCTTGTTCAAAAGAGAGCACGCCTTTTTAAAACATTACAAAAATTCTGAAATTCTCTTGTCCTCCATGATTTTACTTAGAAACTTCTCAATTCTGACACAATGATCTTTGATACAAGCGCCTTCACTGAATAGGATAGAAATCCATTTTTTCAATTTGGAATGCTAGAATAAAAGGAACAAACATGTTCCATCAGTCACATTTCTGCCTCTTCTGCCTGTTTTGGACTCACTTTGTGACGTTTTATTAGGGACCAATCATTGTGGCTAAGTATCAGAAAGCTTCCATAGCTTCTCAAACCCTCTATTTTGTGTTTGTGTGGTTCCAGCTCTTTCTTGTTAGTCATAGCAATCCAGATTTCCAATGAAATTATGACTACAGTGTCAGCCTGTAATCTGTAAATTCTCTATTGAAACATCCTTCAACTGCTTTAATAAGTTTAGTGCCTTTAGTGACCCTTGTGTAAAATGTGGACTATGTTTTGATCAAAGTCCTCCTCACACTCAGTACAAATTTCAATATAATGACAGTAGTTAGATACAAATTTAGGACAGCCTAGGCCTTTAGGGCAGCATTCTTATTCTATTTTTGTACAGTACCTAGCATAACAGAGCCCCAAGCGTTGGGGCCTTTAGGACTACCTAAATATTTCTGTTGCTTACACCAGTAAAGAAACACCAGCCACTGCAGCCAGCACTTGGGAAAACAGACCACGCAGCTTAGGGGGCATTGTCCACAGTGGCCAGGCAGGTGGGCTCTCTTACAAGACTCCTCCTCATTGGACAATTTCCATCAACTGTAACAAGCACCAAGATGGGTTTATCCATAATGGGTTTTGCAAAGAAGCAAATATCAGAGGGGTAGCCGTGTTAGTCTGTATCCACAAAAACGAGGAGTCAGGTGGCACCTTAAAGACTAACAGATTTATTTGGGCATAAGATTTCGTGGGTTAAAAAACCCACTTCTTCAGATGCATGGAGTGCATGCAAAGAAGCAGTAAGTCATTCTCCTGCTTATCTCGCATCACCTCAAATCTTATCTTTCCTCACCTGTAACAGCTTCTGACAGGGGCTGTTTAATAGGTTTGAATTACTGGTACCATGGCATGGTTCAGATTCTGGATTCTAGGACTCTTTTTGGGTCATCTGGACTTCAAGACACTTCTCTGTTTGTGTTAGCAAAACTACAATGTGTTGGTTAACTGCACAGGTGAGATTTGTTAGCTGACTTCCTGACATACTGTGGTGAAGTTGCAATGTTATCTATGGATTCAGTTGGGCTAAGAGTTGGTGTCAAGGCTAGGATTGTGATACAGGTCTTTGACACTGTTATGCATTTGATTCACACAATTTGAACTGTGGGCAGTAGGTCCTGGCAGTTAGGATGAAGAATTCCGCTTCTTAAAGTGTGGCTAGTAAAGGAGGTAGGGCATGGGACTAAAGGGCTTGAGGGAAAACACATCCACCCCCACTGCAAGTTAGGCATCAAACTCCTCACCTGCCGGAGTATTGGGGGAAGGAGTGTGGATTTGCAGGGATTCTTGAGCAATGTTAGAAGACTCTGATAATTCCTTGGTAGTAGCATGCCCAGGATCTCAACCCTGGCAGGCCTCTAAATAAGACTCACATGAGGCTTCTTTAGGTGAGTTGGACAATCTTTAGCGAGATTGAGAGGCTCTGCATTTCAATTTCTAGGGAGGGTTGTAGAGGCCGTCTTCTGCTTGCCTCTCCTTGCACTGATGCCTGGATGGGTTGCCTCTAGAGTTACTGTCTGATACCTTGTCTAAAGTGTTAAAGTTGCAGCCATCAGTCCAAAAATTAAAAATATCTATGTCTACCCTAACTGGCCCCCTGCCATTTGAGAACTCTACTGCAGTTACAGCTGTAAAAGTGAAAGGACAATCATGCCCAGAATCTTGCATTCTACCATGCGTAATTATGAGTCTGGGAAATCAATCATGGTTTTTTCCCAGCCAACCAATCATGAAGATGGACAAGTGTTTGAGGGTTTTTTGGTGGGTTCCCCCCCCCCCCCCAACTTTCACAAGTTACTTAGGAATGTATTAGGAATTATTTCTCTCATTGAGGTTTAACAGTGTGCTGAAGTTCAAGTTTTATTTTCATTGAGTGACAAAAAACTTCTTGCCATATTTTTCTCTGCATTTTTATGGTATCTTCACCAACTCACACACTAATTTGCAGGGTTTTTTTCAGACAGAAAAAGAAATACATTTTACTTCTGTATATATGTTTCTAACCTTTATAATATTTAACCTTTAACATTTCTCATCCTTGATTAACCATCTGTCATCCTACCATACCTCCCTCCCCCCGCCCCCTTTTTTGTTTACTTACAACATCTAGTAGTGGATCTAAAATTAATCTGGAAGAATATATACAGTGTAAAGTGCTTCTATAATTCCTTTAAGCTGCTGATGTAGTGTTATACTGAGCTTCTCTAGATCAAGTCTTTGCCTTTCAGCTTTTTAATGACATAATTGTTCATCTTTACCTTTGATTGTCAGATGAATACACTGTTCCTGAATGAATCAGCCGCTGGAAGCCGTAGAACAAGGACCTAAATCATCATTGGTACATCACAATAGTGTAGGAAACATCTTACTTGCAGGATCCAATTCTATATTCTGCTCTTCCAATTTAGTAGAGTTGGATCTTGTAGAATATCAAGAAACAATTTCTGCACTTTTAGATGAGTGAAAATCCTGTTACCTAATTATTGAAAATATTTTCATTTTAAAATAATTCTGTTTTTCTTACTTCATTGCATGCCATTACTTGTTTCCTACCATTTTTCTTCAAGTTTAGTCATGATGAGTCAGATAAATGAATCCTGCTTGGTAACCATGAATCTCATTAGCAGTATTGATACGCAGCTTTTGCATATATCACAATTAGAATGAGTAATACTTAGAATTCAAAACTGAAAAATTAAATTCAACTAGCTAGCTTTATATAGGACCAAGTTATTAGAAATCGTGTCCAGCTTCTAAGCAGTAGCTATATTCTAGCAATAAATCCACTTATTCACCTCTCTTCAGCTAGTGACAGTTGATTTCACCCACAAAGCACACACCTCATTCATTAGCAAGAGTCTCACCCATTCCCCTCCCCCACTTTTTCTAAAACTTGTTTCCTAATAGGCATAATGAGGAACCTTGATGTTCTCTTCACTTCCCCTTTGAAGTTTTTCCTTGCACATTTAATACTAGAAACAATAAGCTCTAACAACAGTTGAAATTTCATTTTAAATATTCCCATAAATACGTCATAGTGACTAATTCTAAGAGTGAAAAACCCTAAAAGAACTCTTTTCTGGCAGAAAAAAAGGGGGCTTTTCACAACTCTACCAGAATTCTATCTTTCTTAAATATTTACTAATGTGCATTTCATTTAAATTCACGTGTCAGTACAAGCATTTGCAGACAGTTTCATCAACACTTTGAATATGGCACAGTTTAGGAAATATTTAAGGACTTTCCTAATCATCATCCAGGTTGTTTTTCCCCCCTAAATACACACACTTTGAGCATAGAATACATTTCTTGCCCTGTTTTCACGTGTTACTCTCCTAAGGGAGATAATATCAGGAAGAGACACTACAGTAAATATAAGAGAAACAACAGTTATCAGACACTGCAGTATTTTTTCATTAGCCCTTGTGGTATAGCCACACCAGGCCTGTGATCCAACATAGCTGACTCCTTGGGTTAGGTACTCGTCATTTTTCTACTTGTTCCTCCAGCAGGAATTAAGTGCAGTCAAAGATCATTGCCACCTGTGCTATTTCTTCTTTTTAAAGCTCGGTTTGCTGGGAGTGATTTACAAATATTTTGCCCCACCCTCACAGCAGGAGCTGCACCCAATGAGTCAAGGACTCAGAGGGAATCTTAACAGGAAATATATTTGAGTCTGCAATGCCTGGGGATAATCAACAGTGAGGAGGAAGGGTAGAATATAATCTTTTTCACTGTAAAATAAGAGATGACCTAACCCTGGATTAGAAGCAAAAGTTGAGTAATTTATTTCTTCCATGCTTAAGCTGATTTATAAATATTCACCTTTGTTCAATAAGTGGATTTTAGCAGGGTTTTTGCCAGTACATCAAATAAACCAAGAATTCTGACAAGCTACCTTTTAATATTTTCCCTGAAAATGTTAACAAGTGATGTATCTTTTTTTAAATTTAGATTAATCTATTAGAATTTTACATAGTACATACCAATGGAGAAAACAATTGTTCAAACCAATGCTTATTCTGAAAAATATATTTGCATTTTATAGTTATTAATAATAAATGGATAAGCAAGTGCCCGGATTACAGGATTCTAGTATTCAAAACGGTATTTATAAACAAATCAAGTTTGTTCCATAGTATAAGAGTTGCTCTCTATTAAAAGCATGTTTGTTTTAATTTAAATTAGAGGTTTTGAACCATGCTGTATAATGACCTGGCGTATTTTTGCATAAACTACGGAATCCAAAAAACACATCAAGTGTACACTGATACAATTTTTTAGTTGTAATGGAATAGTATGCAAGTGAAGAGAAGTACTTCTGTGCGTGTAGTTAAAATGCAAATCAACAGCAATGCGGCAGAGTAAATAAACTATCAAACCCAATTTTTTAATTTGTAAAGATTTATATCTTAATCTGTTAAAGTGGGATTTAAAACAGGTAAAGTTACTACATGAAAGTCTCCATAGAGTGTAATAGTCAAATCTGGCCCAAAATATATTATTCAGTCCATGTTCAAATGATTAAAAAACAGTCAAAGAATCTGCATTCCTTGTTTCTTATTTAATTTAGCCGTGATTTCATTTTAGAAATATCATAAAACTGTTAATTCTAACATCCTTCACTGGACATCAACTACACTGGTACATAAGAAGTTCCATGAACAATTTGTTTGATTTAACAAAATTACTGTTCTTCTGTAAAAAGGCATATTACAAATGCTGCTTGTGAATCTCTTACTGATAAATCTATTTCCCATATTAACCCTACTTTTACACACAACTAAGCCAAGTGAAATCAAGTGATATGAAATATACATTCTTAAACAAGATATGTAGACAACTAATTTAGTAAATTAAGCATTTTTTTCCAATTAAAAATCCCATTACCTTAATATGGTAACTTTGATCTTAGATTACCATTTTTCTTGAGACCCTCCCTAACAAGAAGCAACTCTGCTCTTCAAGCACCTAACCTT
The DNA here is from genome assembly GCA_003942145.1 of Platysternon megacephalum. NCBI lineage: Eukaryota > Metazoa > Chordata > Testudines > Platysternidae > Platysternon > Platysternon megacephalum. The sequence continues at coordinate 5,895,246 of QXTE01000025.1, forward strand.
AATGGCAGATGTGTTTTAAAATGAGGAAGTGACAGTGCAGATTGTGTGGTTTTTTTAAGCAGCTGTGCAATCTAGAATGTGCAATCCTAACTAATTGTTTTGAAGTCTTCATTATTCCTTTCTTAACACCACTTCACCTCCTTCAACATTGTCCACTTGCCTCCACCTGGTCCTTACGTAACCGCCAATCACTTACTGTGCATGATATCTATACTGCTCAGTACCCTCCACTCCCAACTCAATTGTGGATCATCACCACTCCACAATCCTTTGATACTCTCTTCCACAACAAAACCCCTCTTTTCAACCCTCCAGTCTGGCTCGTATCTCAACATCTGCTCCCTCCACTCCAGTAACACACTTAACGCCTTTGGAAAAAGAGAAGGATGTGTGGTCACAGGGCTACTACAGGTTGGTTCTATCACCTTCCTTGCCAGACACCCTCACTGATTCACACATCCACGACCTCATTTGATTTGCTGCCTTTGACAGCCTCTGGGACAGGGGCGTGCACAGCAATAAAAATTTGGCTGCTTTTGGAGGGGCACTTTCTGTGGCCCCTGCTGCTCCCCCCATCCCCTGGCAGGCAGAGGAACTTGCTCTCCCCCGGCAGCTGGAGGAACTGGATCTCCCAGTCCGGCCCAGGACTCGAGGTGCTCGCTCTCCCCACTCCGGCCCAGGAGGAGTTCTGTGCCCCCACGGACTGGGGGGCCCGTGCCCCTGCTTGCCCCCTTGTGCACACCCCTGCTCTTCGATGATTTTGAGAATCTTTCGGCCCAATTTATTAATTCTGTGTCAGATTATCAACTCTTAGTATGTATCTTTACCAAGCTGCAAACTCCATGTTGAATGGGAGCTAGAGGTCTTCGGGTTTTTTGCCTTCATGTTGGACTGGAATTCCAAAGGTGAGTGGCAAAGGGCTAACAAAAGAGGGTCACTACCCCTGCCCAGAGGAACTGGTTTGGCAGTGAAGAGGTCACCTAGCAACAAGGTCACCTGTTGGGGCTGACCAGGAGATCACCTGAGGTTCTGGAAGGTTTAAAGAGGAGGACAGGAGCTAATTTCTTAGCCCTCTTCAGCCATTTTCACCAGCTCAAACTAAGGGTATGTCTACACTGCAATTAGACACCTGTGGCTGACCTGCGCCAGCTGACTCAGGCTTGCGGGGCTGTTTAATTGGCATGTAAACAGTTGGGCTCAGGCTGCAGCTTGGGAGGAACCCGGCCTTCCTGAACACAGATGGACTGCCCAGGATTCCTAAGGAACGGGTGAGCTAGTGAGGGGCACTGCATTTAGCTTGTTTAGCTAAATGATCTGTACTTTGTATATATTTTGTGATTAACTAAAGAGTAATAATGTGTTAGACTTCTGTGCAAAGTGTGTGTTACCTGCATAGCTTTTGGAGGGGGGGGGGGTGTTAATTTCATTTTTCCAGGTTTATTTTGTAGCCATTTGAATTTTAAGGCTCTTTTTTTACATACTGAACTGAGTAATGTTTATTATATACATCGCTTCTCGGCTCTCTCTGAGCTGGGAGGTGAAAACATTATATACTGTCCTGAGTAATCTTTGTAATGTTCCCTAGTGACCTTTAACATAATTCTGTTTCAAACAGCATTATGTTAAAGTGTACTAGGGAACCTTTAATGCCTGCCATCAGGGTCTACACCAGGGGTAGGCAACCTATGACACGCGTGCCGCCTTCGGCGCATGAGCTGATTTTCAGTGGCACTCACACTGCCCGGGTCCTGGCCACCGGCCTGGGGTGCTCTGCATTTTAATTTAATTTTAAATGAAGCCTCTTAAACATTTTAAAAACCTTATTTACTTTATATACAACAATAGTTTAGTTATATATTATAGACTTATAGAAAGAGACCTTCTAAAAACGTTAAAATGTATTACTGGCATGCGAAACCTTAAATTAGAGTGAATAAATGAAGACTCGGCACACTACTTCTGAAAGGTTGCCGACCCCTGGTCTACACAGACCAATTAATGGGCAATATGTTAGTGTGTTTTAGAAATCACACCCCCATAGTCCACATTACTGATCAGTGTAGACAAGCCCTTAGACACAAGTAACCATTTCTGGTATTTTTCCAGTATTTATCCAATAAACACCAACTTCTCTCTTTTTTCTACCAGAGTGTTTTATTGGTGTTTATTGATTAAACCTAAGATCAGAAGCCGATAGTACAGGGGTTCTCAAACAGGGGGTCGCGAGGTTATTACATGGGGGGGTCGCGAGCTGTCAGCCTCCACCCCAAACCCCGCTTTGCCTCCAGCATTTATAATGGTGTTAAATATATAAAGAAGTATTTTTAATTTAGGGGGGGGGGGTCGCACTCAGAGGCTTGCTATGTGAAAGGGGTCACCAGCACAATAGTTTGAGAAACACTGCCATTGTATATGCTACAGTTACCATGTGCCCTCTTCCCCCACCCCCCACCCATTTGAGGTAAGCCAGAAGGCTCACACCTTTCAGTAGAGTACTGGGAAAGGGTGTGTTTAAGCACTGGCTCCTTAGTCCACCTTAAGCAAGTGGTCTAAAGAGCCCCATTTCTGTGAAGAGGTAAGAGTCAGTGCCCACAGAGCGTACCAGAGAGGCCCAGTGCTGCAGTCTACAGAGACCCAAAGAAGCTTAAAGCACATGGGGGATTCAGTGTTTGGATCCTCTCACTGCAATCTGGCAAACCACCAGCAAGGGGAGGCCAGACAGATCTGCGATAACCTCCCACATCCCCTTCCCCTCCCCCACTTTGCTAAACATCTTGTAGATATTTTTTCTGAAAATATCACCAGGATCTGTTGTGATCTCCTTTCTCTCTCTTAGCTGTCATCCCTCCTATTCCCCATCAGCATCAATGACTACTTCTCCCAACTGCTCTCCACCAGGTCTCTAACTCCCTTGCCTGCACTTTCACCCTCTTCCTTCTCCACCTTTTCTTCTCTCTTGGGCAGTTCCCCATAAGGCATGCCTTAGTGTTGCCCCCCACAATCTTCAAAAGACACTCTTGACTTCATCTACTTCTGCAACAATCCCATTTCCCTTCTTTTCTTTGCCTCTAAATTCAAAACTTGATATTTGCAACCAATGCCTCATGCTCCTTTACTCCACTTCCATTGTGGATCTCCTGTTGTCTGGCTTCCTTCTCTCCATTCACCAAAATTGCTTTCAGAAGATCTGCTCATCTTTTCTCAGCCACATTCAAGGGCTTGTGCTCTATCCTTTTCCTCACTAACTTCTCTGCTGCTTTTGATTACATATTCCTTCTCAAAGTATCTAACCCTCCCTGAGTTTTCATGACTAGGTCAACTAGTTCTACCTCCCAACTCTCTAATTCTTCCTTTAGAGTCACTTGCAGAAGATTCTTGTCCAACTCTCCACTGTGGGGTCCCCAAAGTACTACAGTAGAACCTCAAAAGATATCAACATCAGAGTTACAGACTCACCAGTCAATCGCACACCATGTGGCACTGGAAGTAAGCAATCAGACAGCAGCGGAGACAAAAAAAGCAAATATTGTACCATGACTGTGTTGCATCTTAAAGGCAGGCACGTCTGGGCTTTCACAGTGCTCTCCTTAAGGAGATGGATCTGAACCTGCTGTCTGCAGTCTCTCCAGGTGCACGATTGGCCTTAGGGAAGCAGAGCACATACCTCACAGGGTGCCTTGCTCATCACCCTTGCAGTCAGGAGGCTAGAACCAGCTGCATGTCCCCACCCCCACTCACCATGCGCGAGGCAGCTACTTACAGGTAGGAGGAGAAGATGCTGAGGTTTGCAGCACTGCTGTAAGCCCCCAGTCCTAGCAGTCCGCCCTGAAGAGTATTCCATCTTGGTCACACTGGGACAGGGCCAGGCAGCCCTCTGCCACTTCCCAGGGAGCAGTGGGGTTCGCTAAGCCTCTGCAGCCCAAGCAGGCAGAGCAAGAACAGAACTGGGGCCTGCACCGCTTTCCCCTCCCACCCCTTCAGCCAGAAGGAGGACAAGTTTGCAAGCTCAGTCTGAGCCTGGGAAAGAAACTGTTGCAGCCCAAGCTGCTGATGCTGCAAGGAAGCTGTCAGCGCTGGGGCGGGAGCTGCTGCTTTTGCGGCTGAAGCTTAGTCTGGAGTGCGAACTGCTGGAGCCACCGCCAGCCCATTGCACTCTGGAGGAGCATCTCAGTTATAAAGGGCCACAGCCTGCACTGCACACCCATTGATGCGGCCCAAGCTCAGCCCGCGGCTGCGCTCCTAGGTCCTGCCAGCACTTCTGGGAGTGTAAGTGGCAGGGGAGGGAGAGGCACTGGTGGCAGGCTGGTGGCCACTCCCTGCTGCGTGCTGCCTCTGGAGTGTGTGCAGTGCACACCTGGGGAGAAGCAGCCGAGGGCTGGGGCTTGTAGCGCCGCGGGTTGGGGCTTGTAGCGCCGCGGGTACGGGGTAGGCCCACCCAGCTCACCCCAAAGGCAAGAAACAGGAATAGGGCAGGGAGCTCCTTGCAAACCAAGCAGTGCCACCAGTATTAAATCTTAAAGGTAGGCACAGCTGGAAGGCACTGACTGCAGGGCATATAAAAGAGCACAGGGGTAGTATTGGAGAACATTTCCCCAAGTGACTCAGCCTCTTTGGCTCCTTTGAAAGTTTTACCCATAGTTCTTATGCTGTATTTAGATGGGATCACACGAGGAAGCTTTTTGAGAAGTTTAATCTGACATGTTATTGGCCTTGCAGTAAAACATCTGAGGGCAGTTTCACTGGCTTCTGAAATGATTTCAAATACTGTACTGTATGACTAAGCAAAATGGCAAGTAGTGAGAAGCACAAATATGTCATACCTTCAACTGACAAATATTAAAAAAACTTCAATGATGGTGTTAGCCTCAGCAACATAACAGCAGAATATGTTATCAGGAAATCAACTATCGGCGATATTTGGAAAAGTCAGGAAAAAATAAAACAATTTGCAAAAGAAGCCAAAGACGACGGAGCAGTAAAAAGCAGGTATATTATATGCAAAGCTGCTGCTGCTGATGATTTTGATAAGGCAATGTATCTGTGGTTTGCACAAGAGCGATCTAGAGGTCCTCCTATAAGCGGTGTGATGGTTACAAAAAAAGGCAAAGTTACTCTACTGAGAAACGTATCCAGACAAAGGTGAGGACTATTTTAAAAGCAAGCACAGGGTGGCTCTGTTGGTTTAAAAAAAAAAAAAAAAAAATCGGCATGGGATATGGCAGTTGGGGATAGGAGAGTCTCCGACAGCTGACTTGAATGCTGCTGGTGAATTTTAAAACACTTTCAAATCATTTATTGAATAAGCATGAACTTACCCAGAACCAAATGTTTAACTGCAATTACTGTAGATAGGCCTGTACTGGCGCCTGCTTCCAAACAAGACTGACAGAACAGAAAAACATGCGAAGAATTTCAAATCCAGTAAAGATCAGGTCACCCTGATGGCTACTGCTAAAGCAAGTGGGGATTTCACTCTTCCATTGGTGTTCCTTCACAAAAGTGTGAAATCCTGCTCCTTTGCAAACATCACTACATCAACTCTACTTACTATAGCCAGCGCAGTGCTTGGATGGATAGAGGTATTTTCTCCAACTGTTTTTTTTTTTAAAACACTTTGTTCCACTTGTGAAAGACTACCTTACATCAAAATCTTCACTTATCTGAGCTGTGCTGCTGATGGATAATGTGCCATCTCACCCTGCCACTGAAAATCTATTGATGGAAGCATTCAGTGTTTGTTTTTGCCACCAAATGTCATCGGCCTCATTCTGCCAACAGACTGAAGTGTTCTGGAAAACGTGAAATACCAATAAAAGCTAAACCTCTTATGGCAATTACTGGGATCAATGTAATTTGAATCGTACACAGATTTTTGTAAACAGCTGACAATCAAAGATGCTGTCTATATATGTGCTGAGTGCAGGAGTGAGACTGGCTCTCAGTCTTTGAGACGTTCGTGGAATACACTTTGGCCACTGAACCAGATAATTCAGAAAACTATGATAGAAATAAATCAACTAAATTTTTCTGAAGAGCTACAGTGTTTGGATATCACCACGGAGGAACAGAAGGAATGGTTAAGCGCAGATAAACATGAGAACGGACCCTCTATTCTTAGCAACCATAACATAATTGAACTGGTACAAGAAACAGCACAATCAGACAGTGACAAGGAGCGGGAGAATGCCAAGAAGATCCCACACATGCAAGCAGAAGAGTGCTTTGCTGCCTGTCTTCAAAGGCTTGAACAACAGCCTGAAGATACACCAATTAACCTAATGATGCTTCAAGAGCTACGCAACTTGGCAGTATAAAAGTGTGTTAGCAAACTCAAGCAGAGTACCATTAAAGATTTTTTCAAGTCTACATAGTTTATCCTGTATTACTTAAGCAGAGAAGTTAAGTTTGGATTTTTTTTAAAATTGTCATTAGAAAGACTAGTGCCAGTATGTTTTGCTGCAGATTTTTTTTTTTTTAGTGCTATTTGAATGGACATTTAAATCAGTGGGCTTTTGTGTTGGCTTTTTCCCCCCCATGCATAACAAACACTAAAAAAGAAGCAAGAGAAATTACTTAAAATTGAAATATAGTACAGTGTTAAACTACTAAAAAAAAAACGGGGGGGGGGGGGGATTTAAAATAAAAGATTTGATAACGTAAGGAAACTGTTTCCGTGCTGGTTTCATTTACATTAAGATGGTTTAAAGCAGCATTTTTCTTCTTCATAGTGAAGTTTCAAAGCTGTATTACGTGAATGTTCAGTTGTAAACTTCTGAAAGAACTACCGTAACGTTGTGTTCAGTTATGAACATTTCAGAGTTATGAACAAACTCCACTTCTGAGGTGTTAATATCTTTGAGGTTCTACTGTATATCCTTTGTCTCCCCTCCCCCTTATTTTTTTCAAACCCTCTGAGTTATCTCATCCACTCACACTGTTTCAACTACCATCTTTACGCAGCTGAACTGCAATTCTATCACTCCACTCCTGACTTCTTGCCCTCTGTCAAAATCTGCGCTCCACCTACATGCATCACCATCAACTTAAACTTCACATGATCAAAACTGAACTCCTGATTTTTCCCCCTCACACTCTCTACATTCCACCACTCTTGGTCACTGCTGACAGCACCACCATGCTCCCAAGTCCTTTATGTTTACAAGATCTACAAACTATAGCCAAGTTATTAAGAAGAAAATAAAATCTATTAAGATAGTAAAGAGTTCTTACTCCACCAGAACTTAAACCACCCAAAGACATTCAATAAGGAAAAGATAGGAGCCTCACTCCACCACCCTAAGTCATACCACATAGTCATCTGTACTATACTATGCATATATATGCAACCTATACACTAACTGGGACAGAAAATCTCAGACCATTTACTTGGTAAATTTAAAGCAGACAGGGTTCATTTCAGGATGCAGGATCATATACAGTGCTTGTAATCCTCCTTATCTGACATCATGAGAGTTTACCACCACCTTTCTGTCTCAGGGAAATATGATGTCCCATCAGCAATTACAAATAAGATTACTAGTGAGAAGTGCTATTAGAATTAGAGATCATGTCTAACTATTCGAGTGAGAGAGAGACAGACTGTAAAGGAAGAAGTGGTGAAAAAGTAGGTGGTTAGTTTCTTCCCACTTACTACCACAGCCCCAGCTTCCTTGCAAACAAACCTGAGAACACGAGTTGTAAACTATCCAAAATAATAAAAATAAGAATAAATCTGTCTGAGTTTTCACACAAATTCAGCACATTTCACTGCTCATGGTTCATGTCAACATTTTAACAAAAAGTGGCAGTATCCCATTGTTACAAAGATTAAAAACAGTTAAAAAAAAAAAAGTTAGAACACCACTATGCTCCAAGATAATTTTTTAAAAATATTTCGCCTTTTGATTCATCCCTCTACCAGCACTTCCAAGGCCTGAATTTCTTGTTTTGGGAATAAGAGTTGTATTCCCCCTTACTGACCCCTTCGCCTCCTCCTCTTTGTCCTCTCTTGCGGTATGACCTTTTCTCTACTCCCTTTTGCCCTTCTCCCACTCTCTCAGCTATTAAAAAAATACTCCGTTTTAGACAGACTATGAACATGGGAGGTTCAATTCAGCTATGTAAAAAACAAACATCACTAAAAATTACAATATTAGCAGAGACATTTGAGGCTGTCAGATACCATACATGTCAACCATTAAATAAAATTCTCCTTCATCCTCCCTAACCAATAATTTATAGCCATCTGTATTTCAGGACTATGCTTTTAGTTTACAGTACAAATCTATCTTCCTTTCCAGAAAGATTTAAAAAGCATTCCCCTTTCCAATTCACTTGCTATAACAAATATGGCAGAATAAATAATCAAGTCAGTTTCCCCTTGCAGCAGCATCTATGTATCATCCTATTCACTTCCCAAGCAATTTTACACATAACCACTTCAGGAAATTATTTTTTCTTGATAATTTAGCGGTTTCCTTCTACTAGATTTTTTTGTATTTTATTGTGGGGTTATTGATTTTTTGGGGGTGGGGGGGGGCAAAATGAAGCTATGAAACCCACTTTTTGCTTAAGCTGGTTTAAAGCCACCCTAGCCCAGCCAGACTTTAATTCATTGTTTCCCTAGTTGCATTTTTAATTTTAAGACTCAGAATTCAAGTTCTCAAATTCAGTTCTTTTCTTTCAAAAGAAATTTTTTTTAAATGTATTAAGTGGAGTTAACAAGGAGTGTGTATTTACACTGAAAAATTTACTTGAAATATACAAGCCTTAAATATGCAAGATACAGCCCATGAAAATTGGCATGTAAACAGCCCCTGAGTAATAGGAGCTTTTCTGAGTGTTAAATATTGGAAAATGTAGACCTGCATATACAGAAGAATGTTCAATTACACAAAGGAGTGTAAATAAGAGCTGATACAGCTAACAAGTTGTTCAACGCATAGTGAAATGCCTTAAGCCACTGACATGATATAAAAACCCTCACTCTGCCCCTTCTTGCCTCAAAAGCCATAGGACTACTGAATTAAGCACATCAAAGAGAGCAAACAGATCTAGTTTCATTCTCACCTACACTACTGATTGGTCTTAGTACAGCTCTGCATTTACACAACATTTTACAGAGACTCATTAAGTCTCACAATACCCCTATGAAATAGGTAAACATTATCCCTATTTTGCAGATTTGGAGACTAAGTAACTATGAACCTCAAGTAGCTTGCCCAAATTCACTCTGCAAATGAGTATAAAAACTGAATTAGAACCCAGGTTTTTATGACTAATCCACTGGTCTACACAGTGTCTCCCAGGCAAATCACATAGCTTTTCTGTGCTAGAGTTTTATCTCTTATGGAAAGAGTATAGTAAAGAAGAGGCCTTGAGGATTAGAGTTTGTACAGTATATGACGTTTATATTTTGAAAGCAAATACTAAATCTCTTGTAGTTTGAAGAAACAGATCAGCACTGCACAGAGAAGAACAGACCTTTGTGTCTACTAATTCTAACACCTATTACAAAACCCAAATAGCGGAGATGTTTAGCGAATAAATGGAGTGAACGAAAGCGAGATGCAGATTTATGAAGAAAGTGAGAAAATTAATACACAGTGCAACTGAGCTTTTAGACTTCAAGGGATGATTTGCCTAAAGAAATAAACATCCGGTTTGAATTAGTTGATTTCCATGAAAGCCAAATATAGACAAGATTGGCTCAGGGCTTCAAGGAAAATAATCTGTATAGAACATGAATTATGTGAACATTTCAAGACAAGACCAGACCTCAGAAATTTTATCTGTAGACATTAAATAACAAATGTATTTTATAAGAGTGGGGGTTACCTTGGAATCACTATACAATAGTGAGGAGTCTCTCTACTGTTCCACTGGACAGAATAGTAACACTTTATGAACTGATTTAACCAGTATCTCGGCAGCAAGCCTCTCAGCCTGGATCGACAGACTCAGACTTGCGTGGTTTGTATTAGTGCTCTAAAAATACTGTAGCTATGTAGGCAGTGCTTTGAAGTTGGGGCTTGAGCTCTGAAGCCCACCCCTTCCCTAGGCTCAGCACCCAAGCTCCAATCAGAGCACTCAAAGCTTGAAAACTTGTCTTTCTCACCAAAAGAAGTTGGTCAAATAAAAGATACTACCTCACCCACCTTGTAAATTGGCTGACAGTTCCAGCTGAGTTAGAGACTGAACTCCTGAATGAAATAAAGAATCCCTTCATTGTACTAATCTGATTTCTCTCTCTCTCTCTCTCTTTTTTTTTTTGGGGGGGGGCGGGGGGGGGGGGGGGTTTCCCTATGGTTGTTCTCATCTAATTAACAGTAATTTTAGTTACCTAAAAAAGGAATGATTGACTTATGTGAATATGGAGAGACTGACCTGTAAATTGCTCAGATGATACCCAGTGATCAGTTCAGCATAAACAACCTGAACAGAAGAGAATCTTAGCATGTTGTCATCTGATGTAGTGCAAGAACACCTAGTAAAATACTGCATAATACAGGGAATCAAGTTCTCCAATAGGAGTAATGCTGTTTGAAAACCTACGCTCTTGGGTAGTCATTCTGAAAGATGAACTAACCCATGGGTCGGCAACCTTTCAGAAGTGCTGTGCCGAGTCTTCATTTATTCACTCTAATTTAAGGTTTTGCGTGCCAGTGATACATTTTAACGTTTTTAGAAGGTCTCTTTCTATAAGTCTATAATATATAACTAAACTATTGTTGTATGTAAAGTAAATAAGGTTTTTAAAATATTTAAGAAGCTTCATTTAAAATTAAATTAAAATGCAGAGCCCCCCAGATCGGTGGCCAGGACCTGGACAGTGTGAGTGCCAGCGAAAATCCGCTCGCGTGCCGTCTTCGGCACACGTGCCATAGGTTGCCTACCCCTGAACTAACCATTGAATACATACATAAATTCACAAATCTTTCCCTTTGGTTCTGCCACTTCACAGCATGTACGTGCATGTGTGTTATCAGTACTGCAGTCAAGCTTTCAATCTGTCTGTAAGAAGATTTTTTTTCTTTAGATAGTCCTAATTCTGTTATCTTCCACTAAAGCAGCAGCAAATGCTATTTTTATTAAAATGATGACTACAATGATCTGCTGATAATGTCCAAAAAAAAAAAAATCTTCTAGCGCACAGGAGTGTCCAGACCATAGGAAAAAAAAATTCTGTTTGGTAAATGCGAAATACAACAATTCATTAAGCAAAAACTCTTCAGGAATTTTTAAAGTATGTTTTCTTGGCACTTTCACTTCTCCAAGAGTAAAGGAGTACACAATACACATTGAATCAGAAACTTCAAGAACTTTTATAAAAAGTTTTCATTGTGAACAATAGAGACGACTGCAATATTTGCTGGAAAAAAATGTGGAAGAACAGCATGCCACAGCAGTGGGAGTAATTTGTATTTGTGAAATATATAGAATAAAGACTATCACATGTTGCCAAATATTATTTAAAAAAAAGCTAGAACTGAAACATTGAAAACCTACATAAGCTTTATAAAAAGCTCTTCACTCAACCATTATTTGTCCTTTTATTTTTTACTTTAAGAGCCATGTCACAGAGAGTGCACTGTTTTATGCTTTATTTGAAATTCTGATAACATTGCACCCATGTTACCAAATCTACATCTTGTTTATGAAAAAAAATCTTCCCTTCTCATCTAATGAAATCAACGAGTTAGTTTCTGCATGATTCTAAAACTATGCAATTCTGAAATAGGCAATAAGTTAGAAGCACATCATGCTGCATCATGAAACATGAAAGTATTAACCAGTAACAATATTTTAATTTTTTTAATAGGAAGGTCAGAGACAAACTACTGTGTTAATTACAATTCATGAAGTGGATATTTTAAAATATTTCAATTTATGTTTAAAAAAAAAAGAAGACATCTTGACTGTTGCCTCACAAACAGACACCTATTAGTACAATTTTTCAGGTGTTACTGAAGGTTAAGACACAGCACAGGTATGTTGCAAGTCAATTAGATCATCATTATTGTTGCAAAATGGCTTGTAGATGTAGCACTGCTGCAAACGTGGTGGTGGCATAATATTCTGATTCTGTACAAAAAAATTCTGGCAGTAGCTTCAATCCCAGTAATATCAGTAAAGAAATCTACTAGCAGCAACGAGGGGTACAACTATCACGTAGGTAGCCAGCGCATGTCCCAGACCCAGATACAGATGGTGGACCTTGACTTAAAGGCTATAAAGGGACCTGGAGTCCCAGTCCATGACTACTGTATATGCCTACACTGCATGGTAAACCCCAGTCTGTAGGACCCAGGCTCGTAGACCTGGTGCTTCCAAGCCCCTGCTTGAATGTCCACACCGCATTGTAAATCTGGGTTTAAAATTGCTGGACCCAGGTCTCAGGCATGCTAACATGTCCATACTAGACTATGGAGATTTCTGATTCCAGTCTGCAGCTTCAGCTACATCCATATGAAAAACAACCAGGCTTGGACCCAAGTCACAGAAGAACTCAGGCGCTGACCCACCCCGCCAGCAGGGTCCTAGGACCCAAGTCCACTCCTGAGTGCTTGCTGACCTCAATCACACTGATCTGCGTGTGGATAGAAGGAGGGTTTGGACTCAAACTTGAGTCAGAGCCTGGGCTTAGCGTGCGGTGTAGATATACCCCTAGATGGTACAGCAATACTAGTAATCATAAACCCATACGGTCACTACACTGGGCAATAAACCCCTATTGTATTCAATTTTTAGAGTAATTTCTCAGTCACAATTATAAAAGTACACCAGTATAAGGATCACTCACTATTAATTAAAAACTTGCCTCTACATGAAAAGTGGTATGCTGTATAAGAGTCCAATGGGTTACTGAAGTCTCCACTCTGCTTTAATACATGAATAAACCCACCAAAGAACAACTAAGTCAATAATACAAAGTTAATTCTTGCAAAGTATTTAAAGTTTTTGCTCCCAATTGTTACAGCAATATTATAAAAATTGCTTTTAAACATCAGCTAACAAGTTAAAACACGAGATACGACATTACCAACAAGATCTAATCTCTGAAACTGTTTTGTATGGTTAAGGCTATTATAAAGTAAGATTCATAAACCCTTGAGCAGATGTAGTTTTGAAAGATACAGAAAAGTAATGAAGATTTCATATTGCAGGCCTTTGTAAACACAACACTGCAGTTACAAAGAAAAGGGGGTACACAGGTGTAGTTGCCAAAAATACAAGTTTTAGATTTCAAAAACAGGAGTAGTCATTAGGGACAATAGCAGAGAGGGACAATACTACTTTAGTATTAACATACAGCCTAAGCCTGTACTACCCTGACCACCTTCTTCCCATTTTGTAATAGATGGAAATGGAATTTAGTCTTAAATAAGAGTCAATTTCTGCATTTACATTATTAGCTAAACTAAGTTCTTACCCCAAATTCCTGTTACTGAGATCTCCAGGCTACAAGAACCTTCCAGTACAAACTAATTTAACTCTAATACCTAAAATGCAAGATGCATCTTTAAAATACTAGAAATATTCAAGCAGCAACAATAATTAAAATATAGAATACGGTTTGCTTTTAAAATTATCACAGTTCTCTATTACACCCCAGGAAAAACTTTAAATGGCACAACTGCCATATTTATACTGAATGTAAGGCAACTAAATTGTACAACTACAAACATCTCAAGATGATCCAAAATAAAGCTGAAAGGGGGACGAGGGAGTCAAGTTTATACATGAAGAGTACCTTCATTTGGTCAGCTGAGCAAAATAAAAAGCCCAACCACTTTTGTATTAAAAGTCCATCAGAACTCTTCTCCTCTTATCAGCATTTACTATGTCACACACAACATAAGATACCGGTTGGCTGAATAATAAATCACAAACTATGCCAGAATAGCTGAAGTTGGTTCTAACTTCATTCATCATTAGATGGAAGTAGGAATATTTAATGGCTAACAAGCACTCACGTCAACAAAATCACAGCAGCTACCTTAAATAGACTATGCTTCAGCAAGAAACTGATAAAATACTTCTCTTCAATCACAAAGTACTAACACTTAGGCTCTTTAAAACTGGGTGCAGGAGTTGCAGGTCACATGCTTGCTCCTAGTTATGTGCCGTACAGGAAGTCATATATAGGACTTCCTGCCTTTTAGGTACAGCAGCTGAGAGGGTGACCACTGAGCTGCAGCTGGCAGGCAGAAGGCTGGAAAAGGGACACCTGCAGGAATCAGCAGCTGCCTGTGGGGAGAAGTCTCAGACAGGAAGAGTGTGAAACCCTGAAGGCAAGCCCGTAAGGGTTGCAAAGCCTGGAAGACAAGAGTGGGACAAGACCCTAAGGAGCTATGAGGCATCTGTGTTGTGTTGAACTTTGACAATAACAAAGTTGTGAAAAAAGTGGAGCAGTAGCTTTGGGGCATGGTTTTACTGTCCCTAGCCAGTGGGTCAGCTCATCAGCCTAAGTCTTGTCTACATGGGGAAACTGACCAGTAGCTATTGTGGAATAAGCTATTTTGCAATAGATCCTTATGTGGACACTTATGGAATAAAAGTCACTTTATTCCATAAAATAATTATTTCACTTTGGAAGCACACAAGTTATTCTCGGAATGAAGTGACTTTTATTCTGAATTGGAGTGTCCAAATGCAGAGCTATTCTGAAACAGCTATTGAGGAATAACTAGCTATTTTGATCTATTTCCTTGTGTAGACAAGCCCTTGCACACGGTCAACAGGGCAGAAAAGTAAGGGAACTGAAGCCGAGAGCTAGGAAAAAGAGTCTAGTTCGAGAGATGTCTGACAGCATTTCCCAAATGCACCCAGACTACAGTTTAGATGTATTCCGGATACCTAGATGTATTTCAAGGGCCTGTTACTGGAAATACACTGCTTCAGGCTCCTTTCACACTTACTCTAAGGAAAGAGCTTAAACATTTCAGATGAACGCAGATACTAAGGTGTGTTAAAAGTAAGACAGCTTGAAGTACTTATACCATTCCTGGGTTTGTAGACAACAACCTGGAATTCATTTATAAGGTAACCGGCACCCTGTGGCTGTGCATTAAGGTGGATATTTTATGTTCTTGTTGGACTAGCTTATTCAGAAAGCAGGCAGGCAAACACATTCTGCACTAACAAAAACTTCCAAGTGATAGTCCATTAGTAGAGTTGGCCCTGAGTGGAACATATTACAGTTGACTAGCCTCGTGGAAACAAACATATGGGTAAAACAAGTCCACCAATTTGTGACAATAGATATTAATGACGAAATTCTGCTCTCACATCTAAATGTAGACTTCCCATTGAAATCAGTGAAAATTTTGCATATATATCCAAGAGCAGAATTCAAGTTTTGAGAGAGAGCTGTTGGTTAATGCGTCAGTGCAATACATTTTGTTCAGGTACAAACTACGGAGTTTTCCACTTTCATCAATGAGCAGCACCCCTTCCATTTTCCTTTTTGTGTCCAAATTTGGAAGTCAGAGGGTGTCAGTATACCATACAGATACTTTTAAGAGTTCCAATCAACTGTCTAGAAGATAATTTAATTGAAAGTTAGGATGAATACATGAGGAAAGACCGTAGGAAGAAGTATGCCTTCAAATGTTCAGTAATATCGATAACACAGAACATGGGTTTCTATGTCACATGCACTATAAACTCTGTACTATTACATTTAATAGTCAGTAGAAACACAGGTCTACTATGTCTCCCTTTCATAAAGCACGAAGATCCCTACCCACATCTAAACAGCTGGCTTAGGGTCAGATAGGATTTGTATTTCTGTGAAATGCCCTGCTCAACCATTACTGTGGCTGTATCTAATGTCAACTTGCTACCCTTACATTTAAGTTTCTTCTGTTGCTTCAAAGATTGTGAAGGTGTGTGTCTCCTTTTGGTGTAGATGTGTATTCCTGGCTTTTGTACTCTCTCTCTAGCATGTGTAGTCTAGGAAAAAATGTTCAAATGAAGAGGAAGACAACAACAACAAAAATCAGTTTCCCCTTGAGTATTTAAAAAGGAAGTAGTGGTTGAGAGCCATCAAGCGAAAGTACTCTATTATTTCCACTCTTACAGAACTTGATCATTTGATGTTTCATTTTCTTCCATCAAGTAAATTTTAGCAGAAACTAGGGATATAAATAGTGTTTAAAAAAGTTAACTGGTTAAATGATGAAAATGATATTGTTTAACTGGGTTAACTTCCGGGGCCATTCCCGCCAGGCAAACAGCTATAGGCCCAAAGTCCTATATCCTTGGAAAAAGCATACAAAGCAATGGCAACACAAGCTTCTCTACGCTGCCCTACTAGAATGTCTGAGTCTGCATTGGATGAATCCTTTAGTGCTTAGGGTGATTCTGTCTCCATTTTCATTCAATGTTTGACCTCTCTGACAAGACTAGCAAAGAAGTCAGTTGTGGTGGTGAGTTGCAATGTGGACATATGACTTCTAACAAATGGATGGACACCGTAACTAAGCTTTTAATGAACAAACAACCTGAAAAGTTACAAAAATGGAAGATCCTCAAGCCACACTGAATATATATTCTAGAGCTTAATAATATATGAATACCAAAACTACTTATCCTCAAAGCCATTTCACATTTAACTGAGAAAAATTCCTACAACTGTAGTAAGAGTTAATGAAAGAGCTCTATGAAATGACATTTTAAATTAATCACTAGTTAGAGATGTCTACCATAGTCAGTGATTTTTTTAAAAGTTATGTTGTCTACACAACAGGCTTTCATAACCAAATACTATTCTTCTCACATTTCAAAAAATAAACTTAGCATTGCACTTTGCATATGCTAGTTCGTTAATTCAGTTTCAACAAAAGAGTTTTAAAATACTTTACTGATATGTAGTGTTTAATAAAGTACACTTTACTGAAGCATTGTCAGATTCTGTTTGTATAATGTCTGTACAGAAATTTAAAGTGGCTTTAATGCCAAGTGAGATTTTAAGAACTTTTCACTGGTTTCCATTCACAGTTCACCTTACATTATATAGATAATTAGATATTAAATACTGAATAGAAATGATTTTACAGTAAAATGGAGGATATACAACTCAGATACCAAAATAAAGAATCCATCACAGGTTCATATGGTGGGAAAAAGCCTAATGTCAACAGCATTTCTAGTTGCCTTTCCAAAGAGCTTATTTTCTCTCCTTTTGAAAATAACTGTAGTTTGAAAGAAAAAAAGTCAGTTACTTTCATAAGGATTCTAAGGCCTGCTCTACAGGAGAAAATTAAGTTGTCTTAATGATGAAAAATCCATACCCCTGAGCAGCATAATTAAGCTGACCTAACCCCCGCTGTAGACAGCGCTATGTCAACAGAAGAATTCTTCTATCAACCTAGCTACTGCCTCTTACGGAGATGTATTACCTACACCCATGGGAGAATCCCTCCCATTGGCAATAGGTAGTGTCTACACTGAAGAGCTACAGCACCTTAAGTAGTAGCAGGTTGTTTTACAAAAATGCAGTTGACTGACTTTCTTTTACAGTTAAGACATTCAGAATAGATCTATGATTCTATGATAATAGCATATTCTGTTGAGTCATCTCAGCTTGTGTTATGAAGAAATGCAAGTCAGTATCAGGAGGCAAACGAGTCACAATTCAAATTTGCCTTAAGAGAAAACATGAGACTTCTGTCTTTATAGATCTTTTCCGTTCCTTGAAGGAGTTTCAAATAAGATAACCAATCACAGTAACACTATATTTGAAGAGTACTATTTGGATATTATTGCTTTCCAAAAAGATGCATAATTTTTAGCAACCATTATGTCTTTGGGAAATTACCTTAGCAAGATGATGTACAACATCTGCTTCTATCCTATTTTAAATTCCAGAAGGGAACATCAATACATATGTTGAGCCCCAGTAGTTTTGAAAGTTCAAGACAAGGTTGTGTATTTAACGTTTCTATTAAGTAGCACCCAGAGTCTTCACAATCAGGATTGGAGCTCCTATTCTACATTCTCTATAAAGACTGACAAAGGAATAGTCCCTGCCCCAAAGAGCTTAGATTGTAAGACAAACAACATATAAAAAGTGGAGGCGGGATAAAATTCGAAATACATATTGCTTTTTAAAAATTACAAATTGATATTTTTAGGTAGAGATACAGTATAACCTCAAAGTTATGAACACCAGAGTTACGAACTGACCAGTCAACCACACAACTTGTAGGGCAGGGGTAGGCAACCTATGGCACGTGTGCCGAAGGCGGCATGCGAGCTGATTTTCAGTGGCACTCACACTGCCCGGGTCCTGGCCACCGGTCCGGGGGGCTCTGCATTTTAATTTAATTTTAAATGAAGCTTCTTAAACATTTTAAAAACCTTATTTACTTTACATACAACAATAGTTTAGTTATATATTAAAGACTTATAGAAAGATACCTTCTAAAAACGTTAAATGTATTACTGGCACGCGAAACCTTAAATTAGAGTGAACAAATGAAGACTCGGCACACCACTTCTGAAAGGTTGCCGACCCCTGTTGTAGGGGAACGCTCCAGACTCTCTTGGAGGTGGCTGTTCATCAAGGTGAGTATTAGAGAGCTTTGGGGAATGGAAAAAGAGACTGATCAGCACAAAAAGCCACCTACTGCAGGTTAGAAAATGTAGGAATAAAGTGAGAATTGCTAAAAGTCAAGCTGAATTAGCTCTTGCCAAGGAAACTAAAATAAATTACAAGGTTTTTTTAGTTATACAGATCTGTCTCATCCTACGCTGGGGTTACGTTCCACAGTCAGCGCCTAAAGCGAAAACCGTGTATAGTCAAAATTACATTGAGTGTAATAGCGGGCAGAATCGCCCGCCCTACAGAAACAGTATTAAAATTGTTATTTTTCTCTTTTTTTTGTTTGTTTTTTTCTTGTTTTTGCCGACCGCATAAAGCTGAAATCACACATGTTAAATGCGCCGAAGATGCGACAGACCTGTACAAATAAAAAGAGAATAAGGAAGGATGAGGCTGGGACACTATTCAGTGGATGTGATGGAGGTTAAAGATAATATAGGTATGGCCCAAAAATTAAATGAATACTTTGTTTTGGTTTTCACTAAGGATGATCATATGGAACATAGGCATGAAGGCAGGACAGCTGATAGAAACAAGTATATAGAAATGGCAGCAAAGAATCCTGTGGCACCTTATAGACTAACAGACGTTTTGCAGCATGAGCTTTCGTGGGTGAATACCCACTTCTTCGGATGCATCCGTCTGTTAGTCTATAACAGGGGTAGGCAACCTATGGCACGTGTGCCGAATGCGGCACACGAGCTGATTTTCAGTGGCACTCACGCTGCCGGGGTCCTGGCCACCGGTTTGGAGGGTTCTGCATTTTAATTTAATTTTAAATGAAGCTTCTTAAACATTTTAAAAACCTTATTTACTTTACATACAACAATAGTATAGTTATATATTATAGACTTATAGAAAGAGACCTTCTAAAAATGTTAAAATGTATTACCGGCACGCGAAACCTTAAATTAGAGTGAATAAACGAAGGCTCGGCACACCACTTCTGAAAGGTTGCTGACCCCTGGTCTATAAGGTGCCACAGGATTCTTTGCTGCTTTTACAGATCCAGACTAACACGGCTACCCCTCTGATATATAGAAATGGAAACTAACACATCTGAGGTGGAATGAAAGCTTAAAGAGCTCAAATCGGGGGTGTTGGGAAGAGAAGGGAAGGACCAGATAACTTTCATCCCAGAATACTGAAAGAACTGGCACATGAGATTTCTAATCCAGTAGCAAGGATTTTTAATACATCTATTTATTCAGAGGTAGCAGCATATTGCTGGAGAAACAACTAATGTTGTATATTTAAGAAAGGGGGGAAAAAATTATCTGGGCAATTACAGTCCTATTAGTTTGACCTCAGTAGCATGCAAGGCTTGAAAACAAATTGTGAAGGAAAGAATATGTCCATGAATTTAATTAAACAGTAAAGGGGATATAATGCAACACTGATTTGCCAAGGTAGATCATGCCGAACAAACCTGATTTCCTTCTTTGAGAAAACAACCAATTTTTAGATAAGGTAATGAAGTACAGTAGAACCTCAGAGTTATGAATACCAGAGTTATGAACTGACCTGTCAACCACACACCTCATTTGGAACCGGAAGTACACAATCAGGAAGTTGCAGAGACGTAAGAAACCCAAAACGAAATACAGTATAGTACTGTGTTAAATGTAAACTACTAAAAAAAAAATAAAAGAGAAAACAGCATTTTTCTTCTGCATAGTAAAGTTTCAAAGCTATATTAAGTCAATGTTCAGTTGTAAACTTTTGAAAGAACAACCGTAATGTTTTGTTCAAAGTTACAAACATTTCAAAGTTATGAACAACCTCCATTCCCGAGGGGTTCATAATTCAGAGATTCTATTGTAAGTCTAATATACTTGGACTTTAGTAAAGCATTTCACATGGTACCTCATTGGAAATTATCAGTTAAATTAGCACAAGAATGATACTGTGGATAAAGAACTACCCAAAGGGGAGAAGGCAATGAGTTGTGCTGAAACGTGAACTATCAGACTGGAGGAAGGTTACTAGGGGAGTTCTTCAACAACTGGTCTTGGGACAAATTTTATTCAATATTTTTATTAATGACCATGGCATACAGAGTAGAAATATGCTAATGAAATTTGCTGATGATAGAAAGTTGGGAGGCCTCATCAATACAGAGGAGGAGCAGAAGATTATAAAGGAAGATCTGGATGACCTTGAAGACTGGACTAACAGAAATAGGATGAAATTTGGTAGTACAAAGTGCAAAGTTATGCACTTAGGGTCTAATAATAAGACATTTCATCTACAAGCTGGGGGCTCATCAGTTGGAAATGACAAAGGAGAAAACAGACCTGGGTGTGTTGCTCGATCACTATACAACTATGAGCCACCAATATGTTTCAGCTGTGAATAACGCCAATGTGATCCTAGGATGCATCAGGCGACATTGAGAAATATTAATGCCATTGCACAAAGCAGTGGTAAAATCTCATTTGGAATACGGTGTACAATTCTCCTCATCCATGTTGAGAAAGATGAATTGAAACTAGAACAGGCGCAGAAAAGAGCTAGCAGGATGATCAGGGGAATGGAGAGTCTATAGTATGAGAAGAAACTAGAAGAGCTTCACTTGTTTAACCTAGCAACAAGACGACAGAGGGGGATATGATTGCTCTCTATAAATACATCAGGGCAATAAACACAAGGAGGGTGAAAAAGCAATTTAAGCTAAAGGACAATGTTGACAAGAACAAATGAGTATAAACTAGGCATGAAATCAGAAGGTTTCTGCTAGAGACAGAGAGCTGGACAAATTTATTAATGTGATTGTACAACAGAGGTGCTTATGATAGTAGGCGGGAGGGCTCAACAGCCCTGAGGCTCATTTCAGCTTTGTGGCTTGTGTACAGAAAGGGATTTCTCACCACTCACCCACACTGCTGGCCCACGAACCACTGCTTAAGAGTCACTGTGATAAGGGATTTATCAATATGAAATGTTCATGTGTTAACATCTTCAAAAATTTGGAGTACCTTTACTAGTTTTTCCTCTAACAAGACCACTATATTTGCTCCCAGATGCAATAAAACGCAACTCAAACACTAAATATCTCAAATACTTGGTTCTTAAAGACTTTGTGTAAATATTAAAGTTTTAAAATGTAAAATGAGTCACATATACTACATAATATTGTTGACGTTTAGAAAACTTGCCTTACAGATAATCTACACGCCACCCCCACTTTTTGTTGCAAGGCTGCAATTTCCTCAAAACACCTGGAAGTAACAGCAAAACTTAGCTGAACAGAGAATAGCACTGCTAGGAGCAGTTGTGACTGACATCCAGTGCATTTAAAAAAAAACCAACACACACACCTGGAATGCAGTTCAGTCAACTATCACAGCTAACATCTGCAAAATAAGGGAAAAGCAAAAAGTTGAACTGAAGAAAGCCTGTGAGAAGTGCTACTGAGGTATGTCTCACAAAATTTCAGTAAGTGGTTATTATAAACAAGTATGAGGGCCAGAAGCCTGATCTTACAAAACCAGGAGATCTGCCTGGTGCCCAAGATGATTTTTTTAACAGCATCCTGTATAAGATGTTTGGATTAGCTAATAGACACCAAGAGTATGTCTACATTCCAATCAAAAACCTGCGGCTGGCCTGTGCAAGCCAACTGATACTCATAGGGCTCAGGCTGCAGGATTGTTTCATTGTAGTGTAGACTTATGGACTCGAGCTGGGACCTGGGCTCTAGGATCCTGCAAGGTGGGAGGGTCCCAGAGCTCAGGCTCCAGCCCAAGCCCAGAAGCGTATACTGCAATGTAACTGCCCACAGCTTGAGCCCCGCAAGCCCAAGTTGGCTGGCACGGGCCAGCTGCGGTGCATAGTTGCAATACTGACATACCCATAGTGATTCTGCAGCCTTATGAAAGCCCACTCACAGACTATATGCACAAAATTGAAACTACCTGCAGAAAATCTAGTTTAGTGTCTAATGTAGTTGAACAGTTACTGCATTACCATTACTTGTTTATCATTCCTACAGGGCCACCTGTTTACCAGAGTTGCTGAACATGCACTGCTGGAAATTTTTTTTAGATAATAAGCTCCTCCACTGCAAACAGGAAGAGCTGCATAAGGGAAAGGAGCCGTCAGCAAGGAACAGTCAGCACCGTCTCATTTTCCCAGATTGGTGATGGAGATGCTGTGGGTGAAAAGCTCAATGTGTGGGCATCTTTTGCCCAATGAGAGTGGGCTGACAATTCCTGCAAATGAACATCCACCTGTAGTGTTTGTAATCCCAATATAAACAACAACCCAAACACCACATGTTAACCAGGAAGTATAACTGATTCAAAACCAAAATTACAGAAAACCAGAGTTAACTACAAACAGTGAAACAAGCCTATTTTTAACTATTCAGTTTTAATAGTCTGAAATGTTATTGTAGTACAATCAGTTTTTAAAATTATATGTATACTACTTGTTATAGTCAATTACACGGGACAAAGCTTTTTCTTTCCTTTTTCACAGCATTAACTGAAGCCATTTTTGAAGCTTTGAATATGCAGCAGACAGACATTGAAAGAGCTCTCTCATTCAGCAATATCCTTTTTCAAACAGGGTGATAAATACTCAACATAGTATTCCAGATGATGGCAAACAATTGCTTTATATAATGGTGTTATAATATTTTTATATTCTTCTTCATTCCTTATGTATCCTGACATTGTTTGCTATTTTTTAAGCCTCAGCTCCCACTAGACAGAGGTTTTCATTCATCTGTCCACAGTGATGCCCAGGTCCTTTACTGGAGCTGATACTGTTAATTTAGATACTGGTAGGGCATTTTATTAGTTCTCATTTTTCCCTCCAATGTGCATTACTTATTTTTCCCCATAGATTTTTAAGACCAGGTCATCTAGCTTGATCTTCTTTACGAACATTAAAACCATCACACTACCCATTCATTTAGCTCGGTTAGGTCCCTCTGAAGCTCTTCCTAGTCCTCTCTGGACTTCACTAACATAATAATTGACATTTGCAAACTTTGTAACCTTACTACTCAACCCCTTTTCCAGACTGTACATGCATTAAACACCACCTGTCCTAGTACTGAACCCCATGGCAACCCACTTCAGTTTCTGCATTAATGAAAAATTGACCACATATTCCTAACTCCTTCCCTCCCCAATCTCTTGTTTTTTGATTCATGACAATACTTTGTCTCTCACCCTATGGCTAATTAGTTCCTTTAAAAGCCTCTGGTGAAAGGACCTTTTTGAAAGCCTAAATATCGGAAGGGAATTTCAGTGTTCCACCAAGGACTTTTACTCTAAATTGGAAGTGTTCCAACATTTCAGCCTGGAAGAAGTCACACCCAGAGTTCTACAGTATTTGAAGTTGCAATTTTTCAAGGCAAAAGAAGTTCAGGGCTTGAGACGGTATTAAAAGTAAATAGATTTTTTTTAAAGTTTTTACATGTGAATAGTTTATATATTATGGATATGTATTAGGAGTGGAAGTAAAGGGATGCTGAACAATTATTTTATTAAGAATTTCATAGACTTAGCACACCTTTTTCCTCTCTCAGTCTAATTCATACCTTCTTTTATACCAGCCCTAAATTTGGGACAAACTCCCACTTCCCACGTGTCAAGTAACCCACCCTCTCTTTGCAATCCCTCCTTAAAGTGATGACTCAATCTGTAATATAATATTTAAAAAATAAGTTAGAAGTAGTTTCAGGTAGTACTTGCCCCCAAAAGCTTGAGACCAGTTTTTATGATTTAACAACTTTATGTTTCTCTTTCCTCTCTACTATTGAGTGAAATCCCACAAGCAAAGCAGGGTATTACTGTCTACCCAAGGAAAACAGTAAAACTGGCTATTCTTAAAGTGCTGCCAAATACAAAGGAAACTTTTTAAAAGATTTTTTTCCATCCCCTTTTTGTTACAGTGATCTTCAGTGCAACTTCTAACAGTAATTTTTTTTCCAGACAGTATTACTTCTAACAGCAATTTTTTTTCAGACAGAAGTGCAGATTTTAGTTACATGTGACCCTTTAAACCAGGGGTTCTCATAGCGAGGTTATTACATTGGGGGGGGGGGGGGTCCACGAGCTGTCAGCCTCCACCCTAAATCCCGCTTTGCCTCCTGTATTCATAATGGTGTTAAATATATTTTAAAGTGTTTTTAATTTATAAGAGGGGGGGTCGCACTCAGAGACTTGCTATGTGAAAGGGATCACCAGTACAAAAGTTTGAGACCCACTGCTTTAAACCCTATTTAATCCCTATTTTCACTTGGCTTTCTATTACTGATTTCCCTCAAAACCTGTCCCCACTTTCACACACCATTTTTTTTTTAAAACTGTTAGTACTATTTTAGTGTTTCATAGCTCCCTGCCCAAAGCAGCTTACATCTTTTTCACACATATGTAAAGCACACTATACAAAGTATGGTACTGAAATCTTTCAACAAAAAGTTCCATGACATTTTTAAACAGTGATTTAGTGTAGCACATGTAGCAGCCCCAAAACCAGTATGGCATCCAGTCATTCTCAAATAAGCTTGGTATCCAGGATGGATAAAAATAAGTTCTCTTAAAAAAATAAACCTATTTAAATTAATTTGAAATTGAAAATTTAAATTAAGGCCTAAACACTATAATCTATTAAAATTATTTAAATTAAATAAAAAAATATGCAAGCAGTATGTCTGTCACCAAGTTTCAAAAGAAAGTCAAGCCATTGACTAAGCACCTGGAATCAGAGCTTGCTCAAGTGCTAAACCAGCAGTAGCCTCTTCTGCAAGTACAGAGAGTACAAACTGAGAAACCAATTAGGATTGA
This sequence comes from Platysternon megacephalum, assembly GCA_003942145.1. Lineage (NCBI taxonomy): Eukaryota > Metazoa > Chordata > Testudines > Platysternidae > Platysternon > Platysternon megacephalum. The sequence goes on from QXTE01000025.1 coordinate 5,920,659, forward strand.
AAAAGCAGGAAAGCTTGTTTTCCCTCTTCCAATCTATGAATAAAAACTAGGTGGGAGGATGAGTTCGCCCTGTAGTAAAATCCTGAAGGACATGGTGACACCAATTCACTAACTACAAATGGTTTTTAAAAGTGAAATCAGTTTTAAATGTAAAACATGTTTTGGTAAACTTTTTTCTTATGTGTCCAGAACATAAGGTCATTTTCTAATAAAAGAATTAAACGCTGGTTTTTGTCCACTTTTCACTGAATTCCAATTTCCATCCAAAGAGTTGACACAAATTCCAAGTAAAAAAATTAATCTTCTTATTTAGAAAATGGTGAATGATGCATGTCTAACATAACTAAAAATTAAAAATCTGAATAAATGTATACTGAGGTATATAATTACTTAAATAAATGTATATAAATATAATTTAGACTCCTGGTTACCAAAAAGCACCAAATTTACTGTAAAGACTATATTTACTCACACATCAATATGTTTTACTGGTTACCAATCGATGAAAATCAACTTTAAAAAAAAAAAAAAAAGTAACTAAAAAGCACAAATGCAAAATAGAATTAAAACTGATTGTTGAAATTATGGTTTCCTGTTTAAAAAAATCAGTCTAGTTTACTGGTACCTCAAATCATTATGCCACTTGCGATCCACTTCTATGAAAATTTCTCCCCGTTATAAAAATTTTTTAAATTACTGCCTAAGCTGTCACAAAAGGTCGATTTAGTAAGGTGTTCTATTCCATCTGCAAGCTTTTGAGAAATGATTACAGTATTACATTAATCAGTAAGACAAAGACGTTAGATCATTGGTGGGCTAATGACATTCATGGGTAAGAGTGGTTATTATAATGGCTGGCTCTGCTAACCATTAGTTATTTCAGTGTTTGTGTGCAAATGTTACTAGCATGTTTAATTATTTAATTATCGTGTTTTTTGTTTGCACTCTGCAAGCACTGCAGGTTTTGTAAGAGTAAGGAATTATAAGCAATATAGCTGAATATTTTTGTGATTGATCATAAAGGAAAATTCAAGGACCATATGTATCTGTCTTCCAGCTGCCTTTTCACTACAATGTTTTTATTTATTGTTGTAAGAATCCTTGGGACTAGAACCCAAGTCTGCAGAGTTTTGGATAGCTGATGTTATCACATCGTCACTGAGAGGCCCTACAAAGCCACATCCAAGGAGCACTGTGGAGACTAAGCACCGCAGGAAGTGTTGCCCAAAAGGTCCAGAATGACAGCATCCTGCACCCTTCTGATTGGCCCATGCTCACTATTTAACCCTGGATGGTGTCCCAGAATGCTGTCTAAACAACTACGCAGTAGGCCAGAAGTTTAACTCCAGAACTCACCTTACTTTCTGTTCTCCAGTCTCCAACTCCAGCCTGATGCTGATCCTGACTCTTGCCTGTCCTTCCCAGCTCTAGCAATTACTCCAACCCCTGTTCATTGACTACCACCTTGACTTGGGGACACCAGCCCAGTCATAACTGCTAGGCCAGATTGTAAGGGACTGGGGTGTAGGCAATCATATTGTGATATCATTAAAACGACATTCTCCCCCCACCCTCAAAAAAACCATCTTAACTTGTTGCAATTTATTGCTCATATAGGAATCCAAGCAGACCCTGAGACTGAACTCCCCCATTTAGCCACACACCAGGTATACAATTCAAGTTGCCCCACGTTGTTACACCAGCATGCTTCAACCCTGTTTCAGAAGGACCAGCTTCAAGAAAGAAAATGTAGTGGATTCTCCATTCATTCCTGGGTATCTGCCAAAACTACCAACAAAATTACCAGTTACTGTGATGGGTTTATTATGTGGACATCTGTCCAGAAGTACTTAACCAAGGCCAGCTCCTCATATGTTATAGGCCCATCCACCATCAAATGCCTACATCTTTTATTCACTACCAATCTGGCCAAATCCAGACCTGTAACTTAAAAATGAAAGATTAAGTAAACCACTACAACTCCAGAGTCATGCAAAGAAAATAAAGCAATTTAAAAACTCATTTGATTTCTGTTAGAGTCTAAAACTAACCACTCTTGATTAAAAATAATTCAGTTGCCTATGTTGTAAGCTCTGCCATCAATTTAGTTGATTTGCCCAATATCAAAGTCATTCTGTGCATCAGTTTAACCATCTGTAAAAATATTCACTGACCTTACAAGGTTGTTGTGAGGCTTAATTATGTTTGTAAAGCACTGAGAAAGGATGGAAGGCATTATATGCAAAAAATGTATGTCAGAAATGCTAGACTAGATTGGAACAGACATTTTAGGTGACTGAGTCCAACCCACTATGTCAAACAGGAAAGACCACATATATAATCTCAAATTGAAAACATTAAGTTTTATAGACTGATGTTATGATCCAAAATGGCTATTTCCAATGTGACGAGTAAGTATCTCATATACGGCATTATGCAGACTATAAAAAAATCCAGTAAAATATTAATTCACATAAATAGTAGTTCATGATAATTATGTGTAAGCAACTTCAAAGTCATGACACAACCCAGGCTTAAGAAATTAAACTCTTTACTTGTCCCATCATGCCTAAGTATTGAATAACATATGGTAATTATCAGAAGATTTAAGAACTCTTACTGTACCATGTTGTTCCTTATGCTGGGTCACACTTTTGAACAACAGTTGGTTACCTGACTATTCTATTAGAATTAACTGAATTATTGAAAAGTACTTCATAGAAGGACATATACAGTAAGAGAAGCATCAGAGTACAAAACTGAACAGTAAATAAGGAAGCACTAGGCCAGGGAATTTTTAATACATACTTTTTAAAGCACATTGCTTTTTGAGTGACTGAAGCTTGTGAACAAAGCACAGCTTTTGCTATTAGTTAGCCATTGAAATTTAACATGACAGCTTAAAATAGCTTTGTTTAACCCTGGTCAGTCCCTAGTGGACAAAACAAGTATTACAAAGCCCCTAAACTTCATTTTATGACAGCCGTCATCCTTATTTGAGACGGCCAGGCCCAGGTTAAGATAACATACTGCATATTTTAACTCCATCTCACTAGCAATGAGAGCAGATTTCATAGGCCATTAATTATAATCACTGCAGCTAATGTTATCCTGATAGCACATAAGTTAATACTAAAATATTTTGTCCAACCTTCAAAAATGCAAGTACATAGAATACCATATAAAACAGATTTTAGCCATTTATAATGCTTTGTTTTTGGGACAGTTGCTCAAAATGATCTACCACTAAAATTGTGAGCCTTTTACCTAATATAAAATACATTGTACATATTAGAAAGACTAAACATTTGTTTACACACAATGAACTGTGCTTTAGGAAAAACAACAATTCTCTTAGAGAAATGCTACCTAAATTTAAAGTAACAAGTTTCCAAAATAAGCATTTGCTTACCGTAACTTTTTCAGGTTTTATATTTCAGTTTTTGTATTACATAGAATAAGACTTCTGACATACTTTTGCAGGAATGAACAAGGGAAATCTTCAGGATCCACCAGTTCCCTCTGCTAATAATTTTATGTTTTTATAATGTTTAATAAATCCTGTTCATAAGCTTTTTCTTTAGCAGGGCTTTATCAATTTAACTGAAAATCAGAATTTGTGATGACAACATACACCTTATTTGCTTCAAATGTGACCATACTGACTATTTAGAGGGAAACTTCAAGCCAGTTGCAATTTACAGGAACTTGCAGAAACCCAACCCTTGATTAAAGTAATCCAGTATTTCATTAATTATTCTCTCCCTTACAAACACAAATGGACTTACCTTGCCTGTCTTGTGGTCAAACCAGACAAGAGCATGGTTTCTGGACAGCACCTTACAGTCAAAGGTAGCATTATTCTGAGCTGGCCGGCAGCGAGCCACCGAACGGCCGATTTTGACAGGCTCGTCCAGGTAGACATGACGCTCCTGAAATGGGTGAGAGTTCGGGCGGCAAGTGAAGATAGCCAAGGCTGAAGGCATCGAGGACAGATTGGGGATGTCACGCCAAACAGGGATGAAGAGAAACTCTTCCTGATCCAGACTGCCTTCCACAAATTTTTATCCCAAATCTCCCCAGCAATTTTACATTAAAGCAGGACAAATGTTACCTGTACATGAGATGCCTAACAACTCATTGTTGCAGTGTGTAAACTGATCCTGGCAATAATCCAGTGAAAAAGCCCCATTATGTCCTTTAATAGTATCAGCAGCACCCTGGAAAAAATCTAGAAGGTGCAACTTTCAATCCATGCTCATCAGGAAGAACAGGAACAAACATCTGACTTCACAGAAGAGAAGCAAGACTCCCTGAAGGTGGAGATGTCTTTAAATCCAAGTTGATGAGTCACACACAAATACTTGTGTTGGGGATTCAGACTGCCTTCTTTTTTTTTCTTCCGTAAACAGCACTTACCAAAATTATGACCAATGCAGCATGAAAGCAAGGAAAGATTTAGGGGGCGGGGGGTCAGTGGATAAAAAAGCTTTAGCGTCCAGCCAGCCTCACAGCCCAGATCAAGAGTTGGAGAATGCGTATGAAGCATTCGCTCCACAAAAGACAGTCCGTTTAGTTGATCCACATGACAGTCCACATTTCATCTTCGTCAGACAGTAAGATAAAGTAGAGTGGGTGGTCCTCGACTAGAGGTAGCAAAGCTACACTGTTCTCTTCCCCTACACCAGAAAAAACCGACCTGAGGCTAGAGTTTCAATCAGCCACTCAGGTAAGGAATTTGATAAAGGGTGGAGAAGGGCTTCAAATTCTTCTCCACCCGGGGAGAAACTAAGAGGAAGGGTCCTCCAGGACGAACTGAAGGGGCGAGGGCCTCCTCAACTCGGAGGAGGAGTGGAAGACAGGGGGTTTGCAGGAGCTCACGAAGGTTGGGCTGACAGAAGGAGGGATCGCCCCTCAGATGGGGATGGGGGGGAAGGGTGGATGTCTCAGTGAGGCGGGCTGCCTTAGGAGGGCAGAAGGGTGTCTCTCACGGGGGCTAGCTACAGTAAGTCTCCGGGAGATTCCTCCCTGAGGTCTCCCGCCGCCCGGCCAAAGGGGGAGGGATCTGTTCCGCTCAGGGTCTCCGCAGGTGGCTGCGCATCGGGATGCCGTTTGTCGCTCTCTCCTGAGGAGCAGGGTCTCCGCTGGCCCAGCGGGGCTGGCCCTACTCCGGCTACGGGAGAGGCCTGGAGGCTGGGCCCGGATGCCTCCCGCTCAGTGTCGTTCTCAGACGGCCGCCGACAACGAAAACTTTCTTCTGACCTGCAAAACCAAAACAAACCCGATCAGGCTGAGCCCCGGCCTGACGGCCCCCTGCCCCGGCCCGGGGCTCCCCGGCCCAGCGAACGGCAGAGGGGCACGCGAGCGCTCCTCTCCCTCCCTTCTTACCTTCCCAACCGCAGCCGCCATAGTGACTGGAAACCTACCCGGTGTAGTAGCAGCAGCGCTGCCGGGGAGGGGAAGGGGGGGTTGGCACCCGGGAGAGGGAGGAGCCGCTCTGAACTGGGCCTGACCGAAGGATCAGCCAGCGACCGCCTACCCTGTCCTGCGCAGGCGTCGATCTCGCTCGCACAGCAGTGCGCAGATGTGGAGCGCGTGCACCTGCGTGCTGGGTACATTGAAGCCTCGGCGGAACTTTGTTCCCCAGCCCTGACCCTGATGTCTCCTGTGGGCTCCGCTTCCGGGTTGGAGAGTGAGAAGCGAGGGGAACCGGGACGGCGCTTGGAGGGTGTGGCGTGGGGCGGGGCCGAGAGAGGCTTTCCCGAGAGGTTGGCACACAGGAATGTTGTCCTCTGTGAAGAGCTGGTGGAGGGATGTTTCCTAGAGAAGAGGGGTGTTGCTCTGGGGCTGATGGAGGAGGAGGGAAAAAGTCATCGCCCCATGGCTGGAGAAGGAGCTTCAATTGAGGAAGGGTTAGAAGAAGGTAGAACAGTCAGGACTCAGAGATGCTGCCCCTGAAAGTGAGTGTGGCTGAGCAGGGCCCCAGTGCCCTTTCTCCACACGCACAGTGGGGAAGTTGCTAAAAACTCACCCATTTCATGGGGCTGCATTTCATCTTAGTTTAAATAAAGCTCTAAGGCAGGACTGCACTTACAAACCTAAGTGTACTTTTCATGCACATACAAATTTAGTTCCTCCTGTCTCGACCTCCTGTGTTCCCTCTGTATCTTCTTGCCTTAGCCTCAATTTTTATGTTCTTACCACCATGACACAAAACCTATAGCACTTACTTGCTAAATGTTGTGCAATAAGTCTATATTTTGGAGTGTCTCAGTGCAATCACAGCTTCTGATTGCTACAGAATAAGGTGTGGAAAAGACATTGGTATGACTGAACTGAAGAGGAAAGGCCAGGAGAGGACAGAGATTGGTGAGTCATCAAATTCGGCTGTAATTTTGTCACAGGTCATGGTGGTCACAAAAATCATGAATTTGAATTGTCCGTGAAATATTGGAAATGACTGTAAAAAACACATTTGATTAGGCCTCCCAAACTGAGTGGCATTGAGATCTGGCACATGAGGTCACAACACCACTCAGGTTTGGCCTGTTCACATCTCCATAGGGGCAGGCAGGCCAAACCTGAATGATGTGACCCCATGCACCAGGTTGCATTTCCCAGAGCAGGGAGCCAGGCCTAGTTGCATGGGACAGGAGCCTCTGCTGCAGGATTAGTATGAGGTGAGCTCTCTCTCCAACACGTTCCAGCCTCACCTTTCAGTACCTGTGCTATATTCTTGTGTATGTTAATGTAGCAAAACCTGCACTATTTAGTGACTTTTTTGTGACTTATTTTTCCCCAAACCTCTGCTGTGAAATTTACTACAAATTTCCATACCAAACTCATAGCCTTAATCAGCAATATAATAATACCTATCTCTTATATGGTGCTTTTCATAAGCCTATCTAAAAGCATTTTAGAAAGGAAGTCAACATTATTATCCGCATTTTACAGATAGGCACAGAGCAGATTGCAGAGTCAAGAAGAGAACCCAGGTTTCCTAAGTCCCAGTCTAGTGGTTTATTCACTTGGCTATGCTTCCTCTCTAAAGCAATCTAGCAGAAGATGGTTAAAGAACTAGAAATTGAAGCCATGGTGGCAGATAAGATAATTCCATGGCAGGGTATATAGAAAGAAGAGAGAACCAAGGACAGAGCTTTGAAGGATGCCATTGGAGAAAGGTGAGGAGAATGAGAAACAACCATTTGAAAGAGACACAGTGAACCGTCAGTGAGGTTGGGAGGAACTGGATGAATCAAAAGCCCAAGCAGACGAGGGAGTGATTGACAGTAACAGAAAGGTCAACGGAGAAAAAAAATGACAATAAGGTCTTTGGACTTGGCAAGAAAAGTGATCTTAGTGGAGTGTAGGGTGCAGAAGCCAGGTGACAGTAGATCAAATAAGGAGTTAGGGACAGGGAAGTCAAATCTAAGGTGAAAAACAAGAGGGCGTGTTTTTGGAAATAAAAAGGTAATGGGCATGTCCTAGTAGAAGCAAGATGGATCTACACAAGTGATTCTCAAACTTCAAGACATTGCATATCACTTCCAAGACTCAAAAGTATTTGGCATTCCACCTTCATAATTGTCATCAGTGATTTTTAGTAGATTGTTATTCTTACCCTATACCTCAAATTTACCCATATACCATATGACTGAGGCCCACACACCACAAGTTGAAAATCAGTTCTCTAAGAAGTTTTTATTATCTAGGCTACTGTATTAAGGTATGCTGTATGAAAGTAGGAAGGAAATAAAGGGGATCAGGGAGAGGGAGGAAGTGATAGAAAGTGCAACAGAATTTAGATTCATTTGAGGAAAGAGATCTAGAGACGAGAAGCAGATATAAGGACATTTTAAAGTTAGAAAGAGTGGTAAAAAAGGAGACAAGGGAGTGTAGCCATCTGACTCTCAACCTGGGCTCTACCAAAATCTCTTTGAGTCTCTTGCCCCTGGGTCTCTTATGGGTGCCCCCACTCCTGGGCAATCTCTCTGTTCCCAGCAGGAGTTCAGCTCACTCCCAGCATCGTTTCTGAATCCAATTACTTCTAGTCACTGGTGGCACTTCCCGGGTCCTGACACAAGTTATTGGCTGGGAGCAGCCCTCCTAGGTCCCTCACTGTATCAGGATTGTAGTGTTAGTCTGTACCTCAAAGTGTGGGGGAGGGGTAAAGAGGAATGGAGAGAGGAAAGGCTAGCCACTGCCTCAGACTGGGCTCCCTTTAGTACTGGAGCTCCCTAGCAGCCTCTCCTTCTGGGCTAGGGTGACCAGATGTCCCAATTTTATAGGGACAGTCCCGATATTTGGGGCTTTTTTTAATATGGGCTCCTAAGGCTATTACCCCCCACCCCCGTCCCGATTTTTCACACTTGCTATCTGGTCATCCTATTCTGGGCAATGCTCTCGTTGTCGAAGGGGGGGGAGGGAGAATGTCACCTTTGCCTTTTCCAAGTGGCACATGTTCTGCAGGTGTGCGTAATTGGCACTTCCTGAGTACAGGAATACTTGCTAGCCTGTCACTGGGATGTGGGTGTGTCCCATCACAGGGAGGAAGTTCTGATGATGAAAAGGAGAGAAGGGTGTGAGCAGAGAATTCCTGCCAAATAGCTTTTTTTCTTTGAATTTTTTTAGAAAGATCCTACTTAGAAAGGAAAGAGGGTTTGAGGAAGGAATCAAAGGAAGAGAAAAATAATTGGTGTTTGTAGGCATTTGAGTCAATCGAGATGAAGAAATAAAGGAAGATGGCAGAATGGAATGGAGAATACATGTGTAGTGGAGAAATTCCATTAATTATCATATTTAAGTTCAATGTATATATTTATAATTTTACAGTAGTAGCTAATTAGAACATACACTGCTATGGTATTCTCCAGATAGCAGCCTTTTTACTTAAAAAACAAACACACAAAAATAAATGAATAAAAATAAATGTTTTCAGTAAAAGCAGAATTAGGGAGACCACACAAACAAAACCACCATGTGGGTATTTTATGAGGTCTTCTGTACCTCTCAGAAAGTGTCCGTCTTTAGGTCCAGGGTAGAAATAGGTGGATGGGTATTTTACAAGGGATGTCCAATACCCATCAGAATGTGCAGTTGTAGATTGCTTGCCAGGAATAAAAATGACTGACTGGTTGGCACATGCTTAATTTAGGCAAACCACCCCTTGCCACACGTGGCATAAAAGGCAGTAAGATTTGGCAGCCATATTAGGTATGGGCAAATGTGGCCATTTTAGTGGCCATCTTCGTTAAGGTCAGGAAGCCCATAGAATTTTATGAATGACAGCCATCATAGTTAAGGGCAATAAGGCCACACTGTATAACCATATTGGATGAGGGAAATGGAAGGGAGCGCACAATCACATTTCTCTTCCTAGGCAATTGGTGTTTATTTGAGGCCAATGGAATGAAGTGGCAGTTGAGTCATGTCCACACCTGCCTAACGTCCTGGCCTAAATGTCTCAGGATATCAGGGAGTTTCTCAGGTCCTAAGGACTGCCTCAAAATCTCAGCATCTTTTGCTGCAGTGGCCCCCATGAATTCCAAATTAACTGTAATCATTCAGGGAAAAGGTCTGGGTGTTATGAGCAACTCAGTGGAAAGATCTGATTATTGTACAGTGGTGATCAAAAAGGCAAACAAATTATTTGGAGGTGTAATGAAGAGGTATTCACACTGGAAGTTGTGAGCATTTGTCTTGGAGTCATAACTACCCTGCCTTTCTCAAACGGCAAAATGGGAGGGGGCTACGGCTTGATCCTAGCTAAATGGGTGGGGTGCTGCTGACATGCAGGTCCTGATATGGAAAATTGGCTTGCAGTATAAAAAAGGTTCAGAACTCCTGGTGTAAGAATGATGTAGAAAATAATATTATAGTGCCATTATATAAACCAGTAGTACACACTCACCTGGAACAATGGTCAGCCAATGTCAAGTAAGACACAGCAGAAACAGGGGGGTCCAGAGACCGGCAATTAAATTGAATAGCAGCATGGAGAGACTTCCTTATGGAAAGAGATGAAAAGAATAGGATTTAAATTTAGAGAGGAGATGGATAAGGCCCCAACCTCTCAAATACTTACACGTGTTTATTTTACATCAGTGGGGCCTGCTTACTGTATCTGAGAGTCTGCATCTCTTCTAGTGTGCTGCTTTCGAAGCAATGGTAACCGGTGGGTTCTAAAGAGATAGATAGTAGGACAATGTTTTCCACGAGGGGCCCCTAATTTTGGAACTCACTCCTCACCCTGGTTTATCAGGTCCTGTTTTTTGTTTGTTAGTTTTTTGGTTTTGGTGGTGTTTTAAATTTTGTTTTAATCTTCCACACATACTGCAAGTTCCATCTATATTTGCAAGTATTTGAGGAGAGATCAGTTTGAAAAATGTGATGATTGTATGTGGGAGGTTGTTTTGGTAAGGTAATTTGGAAGTTTGTAGCAGAGCTGGGAATTGACAGAGATCTGCATCCTAGTCCAATACTTTTACAAGACCAACTTTCCTCAAACCCAAGCTATACACAGCCAAACTGTCACAAAAGAAAGAATTATTTCAGGGTAACAGGCAAATACATTTCCTGTGAACCGTATTACAGATAATCTGCATGTTCAAACTGCAAGAATGTTTTGTTTACAAAAATCTTCTGATATCCACTAAAGGGTTGGAGGGAGATGTGGGCAATCGAAAATATTTAATATGTGTGGAAAGTATACTATCTTTATTGTAAAAAGTCTCCTTTTTGCTGCTATGATGCAGTGATTGGAAACGTAATCAATCTTTGCTTAGGTAGCAGAAGTGCTTTCACAAAATTAATTAATGAAGGGGAAACAGCATTATGACATTTTGGTCACCCCCTCTGTCATTTGTTGAAATGTTCCTGTTGCAGTACTTAGTAGAGTAGCTAGTATTATCTGAATGCATGGTAATTCAAGCCTCCAGAGTGTCTATGGGTGCAAATGAAGTAGTAGCAGAGCATATCAATTCTGAATTGTGCAATGATCCAGTCTGAATCCCTGAAGAGCTTTTTGTCTGAGAGCTGTACAACACAGATACATGGCCTACAAATATGTTCTGTAGTAGGCTGTCACTTTCTTTGCTGATGCATTGGAAATATATGATGAAAGAACATGTCCCCAGAATGCTAATCTTTGGTTGGTTTCAGTGACAGAGAAATATTTACTAATGGGTTATTTGCTGTTTTAATGGTTGGTGTTGACTGATAAAGGGCCAGATTGTACTTGGCGTTTGTGCGGATAAGTATGTGTTGGGGAAGTCAAGAAGCCTGTCACAAATGCAGTACATCGAAGGACTGGTCTACACTTAAAAGTTTCACCAGTACAGTTATTGGTTAGGAGTGTAATTTTTACCAACATAATTATGCCAGTAAAAGCCCTAGTGTCTGTGGATGCAATTATACCTGTATAAAAATGCCTTATACTGGTATGACTTATTCCATTTCCTGAAACTCAACAAGTTATACTGGTATAACTGCATCCACACTAGGGGACTTTTCCCACTTTAAGTATATTGGCATAGTTAAATCAGCAAAACTTAGGTCCTTAGGGCATATCTACATACCTTTGTTGTATCAATTTAACTATATCAGTTTAGAAATTATAACTATATCTATTTACTGAAACAATCTATACCGGGGTAGGCAACCTATGGCACGCGTGCCGAAGGCGGCACGCGAGCTGATTTTCAGTGGCACTCACACTGCCCGGGTCCTGGCCACTGGTCCGGGCGGATCTGCATTTTAATTTAATTTTAATGAAGCTTCTTAAACATTTCAAAAACCTTATTTACTTTATATACAAAACAATAGTTTAGTTATATATTACAGACTTATGGAAAGAGACCTTATAAGATTTTAAAATGTATGACTGGCACACGAAACCTTAAATTAGAGTGAATAAATGAATACTCGGCACACCACTTCCGAAAGGTTGCCGACCCCTGATCTATACTAATATAAACACCTTTATATTGATATAACTGCATCCACTACACTACAGATTGCATTATATTTAATTATATTATAACTAATTATATTGGTTTCCAAACAGTAATATAAAGCCAGCATGACTGGTCTGAAAATCCTGTTAGCAATGAGGAAGAAGTGTTTGGCATTACTCTGCTGAGGAGAGTGGACTTTCACACCTTCACGCCTCACTGAAGTTGAGGCTTAAGGGCACATGGCCTGCCAGCATGGGACAAGAGAGTAGTTGCTACTGAGAAATAACTAGTGTAGGTTTGAATCCTAAAGTTGTATAGATCTGAGGAAGTCCCATCCCATCTGCTGTACAGGACAACTAAGCAAAATGATAAAAGCAGGGCATCTATTATGTGTGAAATGTCTGTAATTATATGTACAAGCGTAGTTAGAGGAAACTATTGTTGTATTTAGAAAAAATATTACTTCTTAAAAATAAAGTAGCATTTAAAAGTATTAATATGTTTGTTGCTTTTTTTCATTCCTTTAAAGACACACTGTCAACCTGTTAAGGCCCCACACTTTCCTTTCCTTAATGGAAAGTAAAACCCACATAGTACACCTGGAAAAGGATTTTTTAATAATATCCCCACTCACAAACCTTTGTTAGCCTGGAATTATGGTTGAAAAAAATCTATCACTTCAGGGAAGAAACATAAAACCCTGAGAAAACATTGTTTCTCAGAAAACAAATATTAACTTGAAAATACAAAGGACCCTCTAGTTGCTTGTGAGGCATTGATATGACCCAATAAATACATCCTAAAGCAAAAAACAGCTAGCATAGGGGTGTTTAGAACATACAAAGCTAAAAATATGTGCAGCAATGGCTTTTAATTACTTCCCCATTTAACAGATAGGGAATGGAGCACAGAGTAATCTAATGTGTAGTCTGTGTAAACAGCCTGTGTAATCAAGGGCAAGAGCCAGGAATAGGATCCAGATCTTTTAAATCTGTCTAGTGTCTTAACCATGAACAACAGTATATCTCAAATAATCAAGCCCCTGCCATTGCAGGACTCTCAAGCATTGGTGCACCTCAGTTCCTTCTGTTCTCTACCCGTGACACACTAGTTGAGTCTTCCTGAGGGCAGTAATACTTTGGTCTAATTCTGGTTGTTTGGTCTTGGTGCAGTGCAGAGGTGAGGGGGGTGGTGTCTAGTGTCCTGACGAACAGGGATCTGGTAGTCTCTTCTGGCCTTAAACTCTGTGACATGGCATGAGCCCTGTCAGTGAACAAGCAAGACGGGGAAGAGGCCACAGCATGGGCCATGGCAGCCAGCGAGATGGAGGAACTGGCCCCACGACCCTTGTGAAGCCGGGGATCGGGTACCATTAACGGGCCAAAGGTGGGATCACGGCTGTTAAAGAGGAACGGGCAGGTCTCTCTCCTCTGTGAGGCCACAGCGGGCAGGGCGACAGTGGCTGGACCCTCTCTCCTCATACAATGGAAAAAGCTTTGGAAACTCTCCCGCTGCGGCGGGCGGCTTCTTTCCCTTTTGCCTCCTCGCCCGCTTGGGGACGCTTTAGACTCTCCCGCTCTCCCCCCCCTCCCCTCGTTTGGACGCTCCAGCCCCCGAAGAAGACGGAGCGCGCAGCGTGTCACGTGATTCTCTTTCTACCCTGCCGCCCTCTCCCCGTTTGTTTGCGGGCCGGAGCCGGCTCGCCCGCGCCATGTCCGTGCGGGAGCAGAGCCAGAGCGGCGCCCTCAGCGCGGCCTCGCGGAGCCCCTGTGAGAGGGAGGAGGCTGCGCCGGGCCGGTGCCTGTCGCTGCTGCCCTGGGACCGTTTCTCGGCCTGGCTGCACTGCGTGTGCGTGGTGGGTTTCGACTTGGAGCTGGGCCAGGCCGTGGAGGTGAGCGACACGGGCGGGAAGAGGCCACGACCGTCGGTAGGGGCGGGAGGGCCTCCTCTCTCCCCAGTCGGTGGAGCTGCCTGTGCGCCGCTCTCGGCGGGGTCTGGGTTGCGGTATCCCACCCTGGCTCCTTTGCCGCAGGGAGACTCTGCGGCGCCGACCTCAGGCTCGCCCGGCCCTTGGCATTGAGCAGGGGAATGTTCCGGGCCGGGGGGCCGCTCTGCGCCTTCCGCCTGAGGCTCTCACTCTGCACGAAGGCGCCTCACCTGCCAGCCTCCGTCCTGCGTGACCCTGCAGGTCAGCGTCACTGGCGGGGAGCGTTTGGGTCAGTGCTCTGCGGTGTTTTTAGTTTGGGCTTTAGACAGCACTTTGTGTAGAGTCAGTTTCACTATCGCTCTCCCGGAGTCGGGCACTTCCCCTATTGTTTGTGTCACACAGCAACAGAGGAAATTTAAAAAAAAAGAGCGAGAGAGAGATTTGATTGCATGAAATCAGAAAACTTGACTTAGAGGTAAGGGCAACATATTGAACTCCTTTAGACTCATGGTCTTAAAACAACTAGATTTTAAATTGACTGGGTTCCTCTACATTTGAAAATAAAAAACAGGCAAACACCAAGAAAAGTAATAGAATTAATTAACTTCAAATAATTGTTTAGCCTACGCCCATCACCCCTCAGTGCATTTTTCTGAACTATTGTCATCTTGATCCAAAATGAGTGTGTTTTTCACATTTCTCTAATAGTATCATTTTCATAGTATCTAGGTGTTAAATAAAGGTTTAAAAGATGTATTGTAGCAGTCTGAGTGTAGACCATCTTCTCAGTCTCCTCCAGATCACTAGTAAGTATATACTCTTAAATTTCTGAAACCCAGACATTGCAGCTCTTAACAAATTTGAAACAGACTTAATGGTGTTTCTTTGTTATAGCCAAGAGAAATATAAATAGAATAAATAACTATAAGTAAATTGAAGTTAAAAATTTGATTCGGTTAATGTTATAATGTATTACTAACAACAAAGATAAATTAATTTGTTTGCAACACTTGACTTAAGTAAACACTGTCCTTTTAGCTTTTCTCAGCAGTGAGGAGAGCTCACAGTGGCCCATATTCGGCAAATGCTTATGGACATGCTTAACTTTTGCCACACAAGCAATCCCATAAATTTCTGTGGGAATCTCTTTTTAAAATTAAGTATCTGCAGGCTTAGGGTCTAAGACTTTTCTATCAGTTAACTGTCTTTAATCAGCAACAAGATTTTCACCTTGAGTAACAAAGTACAGGTAACGTTCTCAACCCTATGAGATACCAAAAGGTATGGAAGTTACAAAGTGAACACTTCTTTTTCTCTTAACTGGAATTAATGAACACACAACTGGTCTTCTGTCTTGAAACTCTTTCAAAGGAAAGAGGGAGCAATACAGTACCTTGCGTATATAGAAAACTGCAAGTCTGCAAAGTACTCAGTAAGGCTGTCTTATATTTTTTTTTTTTCTTTTCAAACAGCCTGTAAAATTTGGTTGTCTCCAATGCCCACTATTTTCAAATCACTTTGCGTTGCCTTTATTTATGAATTGTGGCTTAGGCTCTCACCATTAAATGGGGTTTTATTAACGCTGGTTTGCTGAAACTCTGGTATTCATGGTTAAGGTATTTGAATGGCATTATAGCAAATTAGATTCTATCCCTGCCTCTGCCACAGTTCCTATGTGATATGAGGCAAGTAATGTAAACCAAAACTTTCCACAATGATCTATAGTGGTTGCAGACCCTTTTGCCCCTGTCATCTCCGGCCTCTCCCGTCCACTGCTGCTATTCCCCTGTCCTCAGCCCCTTTCTGTCCTCTGCCTGTGTCCCCTTTTCTTGTCTTTGTCTCCCCCCTCCCAGTTCTTTGGCTATCCCTGGCTCCTATTTTTACCCTGTCCTCCCCTCAGTTCTGTTCCCCTCTGATCCTGCCCCTTTGTCCCCTCATTGCATTCCCCCCCACCCCCCACCCCAATTTCTCACCCCTCTGCCTTCAAATCAGGCAGTTTCCTCCTCCTCCTCGCTGCCTGGGCACCAACAATGGGAGCATTGGGAACATTTGTCCCCAGTTCTGGTACTTGGCACCACCAGTCACCAGGAGGGTCAAATGCAGGGAAAGTGTTGCCTTCATCCCTGCAGTCCTGGAATGGAGCATGCTTAGTTGCTCTGTTGGGATAGTGCATGCACAGTCCAGTTGACATCTGTTAGGTGTGAAGTACTGGAGCAGGGGTCGGCAACCTATGGCACGCGTGCCAAAGACGGCACATGAGCCGATTTTTAATGGCACGCTGCAGCAGTGTGCCATTAAAAATCCTCCCGACTCAGCCCGCTCTTCTCCACCCCCTGCCTACCGCTCTCTGGCGGGGGAAGGGGGCAGAAGCAAGCTTGCTCCTGCCGGCTGCTGCTGTACAGCCGGCTCCGCCGGCAGCCATGCTTCCCCCTTCCCCGCCTCTCCCCCCGGCGTGCTGCGTGGAGCCCCGCCTCATCTCCCTCCCTGCCGCCGGTGCCCTTGCGAGGGAGGGGAGCAGAGCAGCCCCAGCGCCCTTGCTGCTCAGACCGGTAAGGAGGCGGGGAAGGGGGGTAGGAGCTGGGCGTATCCCTCCAGCCCCCTGCCGTGAGCCGCTGGGAGGCTGGGAGCACCCCCCTGATCCCACCCCACCCCCCCCAGCCCTCTGCCCTGACCCCTGTACCCCCCTTGCACCCCAGCCCCCTGCATCCCCCCAATTCCCCATCCCTGATTCCTGCACCCTCCACACATACCCAGCCCCCCCATGCCCTGACTCCTGCACCCCCTCACATGCCCCTAGCCCTCTGCCCTGACCCCTGCAGCCCCCTTGCACCCCAGCTCCCTACATCCCCACCACGACCCCATCCCTGACTCCTGCACCCTCCACACATACCCAGCCCCCCCATACCCTGACTCCTGCACCCTCCACACATACCCAGCCCCCCCATACCGACTCCTGCACCCCCTCACATGCCCCCTGCCCTGACTCCTGCACTCTCCACACATACCCAGCCCCCCCATGCCCTGACTCTTGCACCCCCCACAACCCCACCCTGAGCACCAGGTTGGCAGCGGGCTGAGTGGGGCCAGCATCCGGGACCCTGGCTGGCAGGAGCCAGCGGACGGAACCCCAGACTGGCAGCGGGCTGAGCCGCTCGGCCTGCTGCTGGTCTGGGGTGCCGGCCCCACTCAGCCCGCTGCCAGTCTGGGATCCCGGCCCCACTCAGCCCACTGCCAGTCTGGGGTTCTGGCTGCCGACCCCTTGCCAGCTGGGGTCCCAGCCGCCGGCCCCGCTCAGCCGCTGCCGGCCTAGGTGAACGGAACCCCAGGCTGGCAGCGGGCTGAGTAGGCCGGCGGCTTAAGTTCAGCATTTTAATTTTATTTTAAATGAAGCTTCTTAAACATTTTGAAAGCCTTGTTTACTTTACATACAACAGTAGTTTAGTTATATTATATATAGACTTATAGAGAGAGACCTTCTAAAAAACGTTAAAATGTATTACCAGCACGCGAAACCTTAAATTAAAGTGAATAAATGAAGACTCGGCACACCACTTCTGAAAGGTTGCCGACCCCTGTACTGGAGCATACTCAGTACTGATGGAATCTTCAGAGAATTAAGCTGCCTAATTCTAGCAAGTTTCTACTGAGCATATGCAAACGGAGATTTTTCAGAGGATTATAATGTGGACAAATTTTGGCTGACTTTCATGGTGGCCCCAAAAGGCACATCCTTGACACCTTGGTGACCCCCCACCTCCTGACAGATTTCAAGTATTTCTTCTAAAGCATGGAGACACCAAAGTTTCTCAACATAATAGTGGTAAAAAAAATTTAATATGGGAAAAACAACATTTCCCCATGTCTCATTCTGAGAAATGTCTGAATTGTTTTAGCTGAACACCGCCTCTCCCCCCCCCCCCCCCCCCCCCCCCCCCCCCCCCCCCCCNGAGGCAGGCACCAAGCATGGAGAATTTCCAGCCAACCAGTTTGGTAAAGGTATAGGCAACTGGCCCCCCACCTCCTTCCAAAAAAACAACCCCAGACAAACAATCGGAAAGTTTCAGGCAGCCTTAACTAGAGATGTTTCTACCTGTGCTGCCTATAATCAGATGTAAACTGATCTAAATAAGAGTGTGTCTGTATTAAGTGTTGCACCAGTTTAACTAAATTTATATTTTAAATAATAATTTAAACTGGTGCATTTTCTATGTAGATAAGGCCTAAATTTCTGTGCTGCTAACATCCATGCTACTTCTGTCTGTGATGTGCTCTGTTTGAGATCTGAAAAGGATGAGGCCCATTTAATAATAGAAAGGGAGACCAATGAAAACCCAGCTACTACTGCTACAGGTGGTGTTGGTGACTTGGTATATGGCAGTTTACCTTCTGAGTTTTTATTGAATCAGTGCTCCAGCATGTTATCGGAGATTGGTATGCTGCTGGAGATCTTGCACTTCTCATGAGAGAAATGAAGTGCTGTCTACCTGTGATTAATAAAATTTGGCACTTTTTGCATTGGTAGAATGAAATTCCTGTATCCTGGCCATATTTCGGTGTTGGTAATTACATTAATCCTACTTATATTTCCCCCGCATTTTCAGTGGGAGACAGTATAAACTTCCTATTCTAAACTATTTGAGTGCTAAAATTTAATAAAAAAACAAACTGGATTTCAGTGGGGCATTAAATTATTCTCTTGTGTGTGAAAGAGAAGATAGTGTGTGTGTGTGTTTGTTTGTTTTTGTCAGATTTTTAGTAACAGGACTTAAGTTGTTAACGATGGAGTTTGTAGCAGCAATTATATTAAGGTTGCTTACTACTCCCATTATATGGCCACTGTTTCCAACTGAATTGAGCTCTTCGGAAAGGTTAACTGCTTGGGTTGAACTTTTTTATACTTATAAGTCTCTAGAGCCTTCTGTTAAATGTTTGGAAAAAAATTGAGCAAAACAAGTTTAGCTGTTTCCGAAAACAAAGTTAGGGAAAAATGGATTGGTTTGCCAAAGTTAAGTTGTTTTGTAGTTTTATCTGAAACTGCTGTTCCAAACCCTGGGATGCTAGGAATTTGAAATCTGGCAGGGGACTGATCTTAAGGTTGGAGAGGTGTCTTCTGATGTCACTGAAAATCCATTAAGATTTTGTCACTTTACAAGCTTCAGAAATTTGCCATTTGTATACGTGCAGTAGAACTTGTTCAGCACTTGTCACTTTATTTATTGATGCATCCATCTGCATTGTGCATCCTACAAGCTCACTGAACCTCCTGCATCATTCTGAAATGGCCACACAGCCCAGAAACTCTGTAGGGATATGACAAAATGGTGGCAGCAGCTGTTGCTGCTCTCCCTCATCAAAATATCCTTTGGCCTAGAGGAGGGTACGCTGGGCTGGGAGTCAGGAGATCAAGAATTCATGTCTTCACCTTTATCACTGACTAATATTAATGATATGAAGTTTATAACCCTTATTATTAAGCCAGGTCTCATACTGCCATCCTAGGATGGAGGCAAGCTTTCCTTGTGGAAAAATTAGTACATAATTATGTACTTAAAGACTGTAAAATTAAAGTTGCAGGGTTGACCTTGATTATGATACTTCCTGATTTTTAAGAGCTAGTCTCATAGTTTCATAGAACTTAAGGCCAGAAGGAACCATCCTATCATTTAGTCTAACCCCCAGTATATCACAGGCAATTAAATTTTACCCAGATACCCTAAAAGCAAAGGCTTTAGTTAGACCAAAGCACTTCAGTCCTCAGGACACTAAACTGTGTCCAATGGGCAGAGAATAGGAAAGACTAAGGTGCTACCAATGTCTGAGGCCCCTACAGTAGCAGGAATTGATTAGGTGAGATACTAAGTATATGTTCCCAGTATATGAACCATGTGTCATGCTACAGAGGAAGGCAAAAAACCTGTGAGATCCCTGCCAATCTGAACTCCTTCCTGACCCGTATTTGACTATCTGTATGACCCTGAGCATGTGAGCAAGACTCACCAGCCAGACATCTATAAAGAGGATTCTTGGAACCACCTCAAAGTGCTGATTTATAATGCTTCAAAGGAAGGTAAAACCTACCCCCAGAATACATAGAGGAATGGCTGTACATCGGGGGGGGGGGATTCTTTCCTGACCACTATAGGTGACTGGCTGAAGCCCTGAAGAATATAATGTGATTACAGTCATTATCTTAATGCAGACCTGTAAATGTAATGAGCACGATGAGGGCCGTGCAAGCAATTATGTTCTCTATATGATCCAGGAAGGAAAGGGAAGTCTTTGCAAACTTAACATTCTTTTAAAGCAGTTTTTGTATGTACTTTTAATTACCTCAAGATAAAACTTCAGTGTACTGGTCTGTCTAAATATAAAATATTTTGTCCTCTTGCTGCTGTAACATTTGACTCATTTCTGTAAATACAATTTGAGTTTTAAGTTAAAGGGTAAAATCTTGATCTCCATTAAAGTTATGGGAGTCTTTCCATTGACTTGAGTGGGGCCATGACCCCATCCAAAGTGTTTTAAACTTTGGAACATACCTGCCCTATTTATCCAGGTGGCTTTCAAAAAAACAACAGACAGGATGTCAAATTGGTGAAAGGGCATATGAGGAGTAAGCTATGCGTTTATTTCAAAAGCCAAGTCTGTATTTTGTCTCTCTTCAGTTGCTTCATGCACACAATTTTGTTTTTTATCACCTCAAGTGTCTGCAGTGGCAATTATGTTAACTCTATCTAGTTAAGGGATGCTGTAGCCTGGAGCGAACACTGATTCTCAACAAACATACTCTAGTTACCATCCTTATTCAGTCAATGTCTACCTTTTTTTTCCAGATGTGGGGGAGAGACAGTAAGCTTACATTTTTTGCACCAGTAAGGTTTTTACAGTGACTCGTTGAGAAGACAAGTTATGATATAACTAGCAGCTGTGATAATGAAGACTATCTGAGTAGGAAAGAGCACTGATTTTGAGGAGTGTGAAAGTCAAACTCTAGCAGATGGAAAAAGATAGTGTTGTGAAATGTGATTTCACTGCCATGTACTGAAACTAGGATAGACATGGACAAGTCAGTGAGTACTGCATCATAGCAACTATTTAAAAGATGAACTTATTCCAGTCTGTTGTCCATTCTGTTGTCAAACAAAATAACTTTTTTTTTGTAGGTAATATATCCTCAGCATTCAAAACTTACAGATAAAGAGGTGAGTAAGAGCTATTACATATACAGTACAGTACATAGTATGTCACTTTAAAATTATGTGCTTCAGGAAATAAAACTGTTCCGTTGTTGTTTTTCCATTCCAGAAAACCAGTATTTGCTATTTGTCTTTTCCAGATTCCAATTCAGGTAAATGCTTCCTTTACTTTGTCAACTGAAATTGGTGTGTGTTCTATTTCCAGATCAAACTATACTAAGACAGAGTTAAGTTTGACCATACTTTTCAGTAATTTAGGGTAAACCTGTATTACAAGGAATGTTGTGATTATCCACCCCCCCACCCCCAAGCATTACAAACCCAGGAAATTCACAGTTTAACCTTAATTTAAAATAGGGCTGTCAAGTGATTAAAAAAATTAATCACACGATTAATTGTGATGTTAAACAACAATAGAATACCATTTATTTAAATATTTGTGGATGTTTTCTACATTTTCAAATATGTTGATTTCAATTACAACACAACACAAAGTGTACAGTGCTCACGTTGTTTATTTTTGATTACAAGTATTTGCACTGTATAAAAACAAAAGAAATAGTATTTTTCAATTCACATAATACAAGTACTCTAGTGCAATCTCTTTATCATGAAAGTTGAACTTACAAATGTAGAATTATATACCAAAAAAATCTGCATTAAAAAATAAAACAATGTAAAATGTTAGAGCCTGCAAGTCCACTCAGTCCTACTTCTTGTTCAGCCAATTGCTCAGACAAACAAGTTTGTTTACATTTGCAGAAGATAATGCTGCCTGCTTCTTGTTTACAATCTCACCTGAAAGTGAGAACAGGCATTCTCATGGCACTTTTGTAGCTGGCGTTGCAAGATATTTACGTGCCAGATGCGCTAAAGATTCATATGTCCCTTCATGCTTCAACCATCATTCCAAGGGACATGCGTCCATGCTGATGACAGGTTCTGATCGATAACAATCCAAAGCAGTGTGGACTGACGCATGTTCATTTTCATTATCTGAGTCAGATGCTACCGGCAGAAAGTTCATTTTCTTTTTTGGTGGTTCGGGTTCTGTAGTTTTCGCATCGGAGTGGTGCTCTTTTAAGACTTCTGAAAGCATGCTCCACGCCTCGTCCCTCTCAGATTTTGGAAGGCATTTCAGATTCTTAAATCTTGGGTCGAGTGCTGTAGCTATCTTTAGAAATCTCACATTGGTACCTTCTTTGCATTTTGTCAAATCTGCAGTGAACAACTTAAAATGAACAACGTGTTGGGTCATCATCCAAAACTACTATAACATGAAATATGTGGCAGAATGCAGGTAAAATAGAACAGGGGACATAGAATTCTCCCCCAAGGAGTTCAGTCACAAATTTAATTAACACATTTTTTTAACAAGCGTCATCAACATGGAAGCATGTCCTCTGGAATGGTAGCCGAAACATGAAGGGGCCTACGAATGTCTAGCATATCTGGCATGTAAATACCTTGCAGTGCCAGCTACAAAAGTGCCATGCAAATGCCTGTTCTCCCTTTCTGTTGACATTGTAAATAAGAAGTGGGCAGAATTATCTCCCGTAAATGTAAACAAACTTGTTTGTCTTAGCGATTGTCTGAACAAGAAGTAGGACTGAGTGGACTTGTAGGCTTTGAAGTTTTACATTGTTTTGTTTTTGAGTGAAGTTATGTAACAAAAAAAATCTACATTTGTAAGTTGCACTTTCACGACAGAGATTGCACTACAGTACTTGTATGAGGTGAATTGAAAAATACTATTTCTTTTATCATTTTTACACTGGAAATATTGGTAATAAACAAGATACACTTTGATTTCAATTACAACACAGAATACTATATGAAATTGTAGAAAAACATCCAAAAATATTTAATGAATTTCAATTGATATTCTATTGTTTAACAGTGCAATTAAAACTGTGATTAATTTTTTTAATCACAATTAATTTTTTGAGTTAATCGCATGAGTTAACTGCGATTAATTGACAGCCCTAATTTAAAATATTAAAATCTAGTTATTTGTACTGCGCTAATCTGTAGGAACCCCAGTTTATTATGTGTAAGTGAAATATTAGGAATGTTAGCTTGTGAAATGTGTGCTTTTCTTTCTACCTGATGGTCTCAAATCATTTTATAAACAGTGACTAAACCTCCCAATATAACTATGAAATGGGTGGGTTATACAGATGGGGAAACAGAGGTTAAATATTTAAGGTTAGTAGGAGGTGGGAATATTGGATTGAAAGAATTAAATGCTTCTAACTTGTTAAAAGTCTGTATTTCATTGTTATAAAAGCATGTCTAGAAGTAGAATGCTAGGCTCTCTGTCTTCTGTTTCTGTAATCCTTGCCTCTATTACTGTGTGTGGTCCTGCTTACTGAACTCTTCTTTGACTTATCCTCTCCCTTCTCAACTTCCAAAGGGAGTTGAAGACTTGTGATTAGCAACTTGGGCCCCCTGCAAAGTTCGGATTCTGTAATTTTTAAGAGGAAGGATGGGGGGAAACAGGTTTGCTGTTAATATGCTCTGCCAAAAGTTTTTAGCTTTATGTAACTTTTTTACAATTTGCTTAGCCTTATTTTTGCCTATTGTCTTGTGACTAGAAGTGAGATAATGTATTTTCTTTGTTCTTATACCTGTGGTAGAGGAACAGTTCCTTCCTGAGTCCTGCATATAATTGGCTTACATTCTGAACCATGAAATATATTACTCTCACCTGAGATTACTATAAATGTTAATGGTTGCAAATTTATCCAACACTTAAAAATCACACAGGAAAGTATAATGTATCAAGAATAAAACCTAACTTTAAACTCAAAAATAGTACTAACATACTTTTAGAAAGAATAGATTAAATTATTCTAGGAGTATAGTGTATAAAACTGGATTAATTTGAGGAGAGAAACCATTGTTTGTTGCTGATAGTGTGACTTACTTTAGAGTTCCTATCATAATGGTCGTGTATGAAAAAAGATATAGATCATGAGAGTCCTTCCCTGGATGAAAACGCTATTCCAGAGGTTAGCCTGGAAAATTGTTTATATTAACAAATAAAATAAAATAAAAGCTATACAACTTGAAGATTTTTTTTTGTTAGGCTTTAAATCTGAGCAGGAAAGCTTAATACAACATTAAGAACAAATTTTGAAGGAGGTTGTTAGACTGTGGCTCTTGATTCAGCTGCAAGCTATGAGGCCTTACATTCTATCCCCTCTATGCCATGAATCAGGCCGCGTGACAATGAATTTTGTTGAAAAGTTATCAGTTGATATATGCACTGTATTAAGACAAGTTTCTGTTGTTTCTAGAGTATAATGTAAGTAGACTTTGTAGTGGTAATAGATTACTTTCAGAGCAAAATATGAATGTTATTTTTCCTTAGTTTGTTATGCAGACCTGCCTCGTACTTTCTTTCAAAATAATTGAAACAGATGCTGGTGAGACGTGGAGGCGAAACATACCTGTGCTGTCCACTTTGCACTTTGTCTTACTTTTGTACAGCATTTCTATTATTTGTTCATTTCTGTGCCAATTAATTTAACTTGCCTATTTTTCTTTCAACAACCATGATCAGAAATCAGTTTAAGACATTATTGAAGTCACTAAATATACTGCAATGGCCATAAAAGTAAGAGTTAGTTAAATAAAACACTAGTGACATAACTGCTTTTTTTCCTTTAGTTCTAATCGCCTGAGAAATAGAAGAGCAGAGTTTAGATTGAAGTAACTACAGTTAAAAAACAAACAGTCGTCTTGTGTTTGATGCTGCATAGATGGTTGTAGAAAGAACATTCGCCTACCTTCTCAGTTAAATTACACAAGTAGAAAGAAGCTGTTAAATAAATAGCCTTTGAGTCCTGAACAATATGACAATATGTGTAATCATTTGGTGTTGATGATTCTAAGGATAACTTACTTTCAGGGCTTGTCTACATGGGCACCTTACATCGGATTAGTTTGTTAGCTCTGAATCCAGCGCATTAAGTGTATTGAAATAAAGTGTGCCCACGCTGCTTTGTTATACTGGCTTAAGGTACTTTCCTTGTTGATCATATCCATGCTGCTCTGTTTGTTTGAATTAACTGCACAGCATTCTGGGCAGATATCCCATGGTGCAATGTTCTGCTGCTCAGCTATATGCTCTGGGATTTTTCTCACTGCATTGTGGGATGCTTACTGAAACCTACAGGAATTTTGGGACTTGAGGTCAAACTAACCAAACGCATGATTCCTCTCCTGCTATCCATAATTCATCCATATTTTGCCAGCGACACTTTTGAACTGCTGTCAGGCACCACGGAAGGCACACTGCTGCGATCATAACAGTCATTAATAAGAATAGGATGATTCACATGCATTGGCAGTTGTGCAGTTAGATGGATTTGGCTGGGCATCTGTGAACAGCTTTGGATGCCACAGCAGTATGGCTACAGGTGGACATAAAATGGAGCAGTTACCTTTTCAGGGCATTTTTCTGGAGCAGTTTCATTCAGTTGAGCACCACTGACTGGTGGGAGAGGATAGTGATGCAGAACTGGGAGGACCAAGAGGCCACCGAACTTCAGGATGTGGAATTCTGCTTTCCTAGATATCTGTGCAGTGCTTACCCTAGAGCTGCAGTGGCAGAATACCAACATGAGAGCTCTCCTCAGCTTGGGGAGGCATGTTTCCATCACCATGTGGAAGTGTGCCATGCCTGATTGCTACTGGTCAGTAGCCTAATCACTTTGGTGTTGTCATGAGATGTTTAATGCTGTTAAGATAGTGCTGCTGTGCCAGGTCACCAGCATTGCAATGCATGTGGCTTTGTATGGATGGGGCTCTTGAACTTCATTGGACTATAGACGGGGCCTGTGTTCCTATTCTTTGAGCCACCACCGCCACACCAGGCCAAAGACTTTATCAACAGGAAAAGGGTATTTCTCCAGGGTGCTGCAAGGCCTACTTGATCACTGTGAAGATCACATTCTTAATGTAGGGTGGTTGAGAAAGGTCCATGATGCTAAAATATTTAGAAATTCAGGTCTACTTGCTGGAATGAACAAGGGAATTTTTGCTCCCCAAACCACTATGGTCACTAAAGGAGTTAGGATTTCTCCTGTCATTTTGGGAGACCAAGCCATACTCTTTGCTTCCCTGGCTCATGAAGCTTTTACTGGACACTTGAATAAGAGAAAGGAGTGATTTAACTATACCCTGAGTAGTCGCAGAATGACAGTGGAGCATGCATTTGGAAGACTGAAAGGAAGGTGATGGTGCTTTCCATCAAGGCTGAATGTTTTTCATCATTATGTACCTTGTGTGATAAGTGCTTCGCATATATTGCACAACGTATGTGAGAGCAAGGGAAGAAACCCTGGACGAAGGGCGGGAGCAGGTGGCAGGGAGAGTTTCTGAATGTTATGGAGCGCTGGAGAGGGTATCTTGCAAGGAGGATTATTTTCTGTGGCCCAAAACACCAAACAGTTCACTTTTTTAAAAAAAGTTGCATGTAGACTCAAAGCACTGTAAGACATACAAACTGAAGTTACTCTGATGTATCATCCCTGTGTAGACAAGCCCTCAATTAAAGTCTGTTAAAATCAAGATACCATTATTTCCTCCTTTTTTTTTTTCTTCTGTTTTTGTTTTGGCATAGGTTGTCTTGGAGACACACAGTTTTGTTTTAGATTCCGACAATCTTCTAGTAGGAGGCTCTCACTGCATTGCATGCTGGACCAGCTGGACAGAGACTTACCAGTTTCCTTAAAGGTTGGAAATACACTAAAGGAAATATATCCCAATTTAAAAACAGAAAGTTCAGAAGTACACTTAAAATTTAGCACAGGTACCCTAACTCTGATCTGAATTTTTGGTGTTGGTGTCATAATGACCAAATTTAATTTAGAGAAGTTGATTAAGAAACATTTTCAAAGAGAAATATTCATCAAATTCCTTCTTTTGTTGCATGATATTACCAGATGGTATTTGAATTGTAAAGTATTCTAGTAGTTATCACTTTTATTAAGTGCTTTTTCTGTATATATGCTATTCATTGCTAGATAAGTGGTGTGGTACAGGGAAATTCCACCGATGACCAGATCCGCTCCATGGGTTGCCCTGAAAACTAAAGATAGAAAGTAGTCAGATCCATGGTCCTGAATAAATAATTGATTTGGTTTCTTAATGAAAAATAAAAATATTTTTTATTTTCCAAGATCTGAATTCAGAGTTCTGTTTTTCTTTCAGCTATTGATGGCATTGCCTAAATCGAAGCTGCACTTTCTGAATTCATTTACAAAACTAATTATCTTCATCTACTTCTAGGAAAATACAGAACCCTGAACTCAAGCCTTGATTGATAAATATAGGTGGAAAATGTTGTGAATTCTTGGGTTTAGGGTGGATGGAAATGGTTTAAATACTTTGTGCTAAAATAGGTTTGTTTTAAGTCTGTGCATTCTTTTTCTTAATGCTTTGGGAATGTTTTAGATTAACTTCTTAATGTGTGCTTTTAAACATTAGTTCATAGTCATATGATTTCAATACAAACCAAAATCAGGAGACCAAGATTTAAATTACTAAAATATGAAAAGGAAAGGAAAAACATCTTGAATACTTAATGAAAATGTCCACAGTGAGCCTAGAACGAAGGATTCCTTATTTGTCAGAGACAGGTTTTAACTAAGGCTAAGATTTTATCACGGTTATTTTTAGTAAAAGTCACAAACAGGTCACGGGCAATAAACAAAAATTCACGGAGCCCGTGACCTGTCCCTTACTTTACTAAAAATAACTTGGGGGGGGGGGGAGGAGGAGGGCTAGGGCTAGGTAGGGGGTGAGGAATGGAGTCCCGCGGGGGTGGGGGGGGAGATTGACAGGCGCTGCCCCGCGTGCCCCCCCTGCCCCTGGTTCCAGGGGCTGCAGCGGGGGGTACAGCCCCCTCTCCAGAGCTGGCTGCAGCTATGGGACAGGGGTGCGCAGCCCCGACTGCAGCCCCGCCAAGCCACGGCGGGGACGGGGGGCACACGGCCCTGGGAAGCCGCCAGTAGGGTGCATGGCCCCTGGTCTAGCCGCCGAGCAGGGGCACGTGGCCCCGGCCCTGGCTGCGGCTCCCGGCGAAAGTGGCCCGACAGGGGCGTGTGGCCCCGGCTGCGACCCCCGGTGGAAGCAGCTGGACTGGTGCTGCAGGGTCCTGATTCCAGCCAGCCCCAGTTGTAGGGCAGGGGCGCACAGTTCCGCCTATTTCTCCTGGAGCCCTAGAAGTCACGGTGGTCCGGTAAAGTCTTGGAATCTGTGAACTCTGTGACACAACTAAGGATATGATTTAAACATATGAACTGTAATCCAAGTATATGGTGTATGCCTGTTGGTTGTTTAAAATAATCTGTATTGCCGTGACAAACTTTAAACAATTTTTTCTTAGGTCAGTAGAAGCTCTTCAGTTCACCGTTAAACCTCACACTATGTAGCATAGTTCTCTTTTTTTTACAAATTTTTACAAATATTGACATGTTATTTTTTTTTCTTACTGATAATCCATGCCAAACTGTTGATGAGCCAATTTATAGCATTATATTTGACTTTCTGATAGTGTTTTCCAGGGGAAACTAAGTCTGGTTGCAGAAAATTTCAGGGGGACATGGGTACAGGGAGAATAGAAACAGCAAGCACATTGAACAAACAATAGGTCCAGCTAGTGCTACAATAAGTCCATCTTGAGCTTTTTTGTTCAAGCAGTTGTAGAATTTTTAGTTCCTGTAAAGAGGGTGAAGCAAATTATCCTTTCACTTTACCATATACACCTCTACCCCGATATAACGCGACCCGATATAACATGAATTCGGATATAACGCGGTAAAGCAGTGCTCCGGGGGGCAGGGCTGCGGACTCCAGCGGATCAAAGCAAGTTTGATATAACGCGGTTTCACCTATAACACGGTAAGATTTTTTGGCTCCCGAGGACAGCGTTATATCAGGGTAGAGGTGTATATCAAATTTAGGGTATGTAAGAAAACATGATGTTTTAAATAATACATAGAATGTTCAAAAATAGGAAACAGTCTTTACTTTCAAATTATTGATTTGTGTTTTTTTTTTAACAGAAGGACCCTGCATATTACTATGGCTATGTATATTTTAGACAAGTTCGAGACAAAACATTAAAAAGAGGCTACTTCCAGAAGGTAATGAAATGTCTTACTAGAAAAACATGTACAACATCAATTCCAGAGGCCATTAGACTTGAAGCTCAGTAAGGCAGAAGCAATGTGTCTCATGCTTTTCTTTACAGTTCTGAGCATATTGGTGCTCAAGAAATGAAATATCACTTACCTACCATTGAACTGTAGCTGCAAAAAAAATTGTAGGGCATTCATTGTGTTCTTCTCACTATAAATGTTATTCATAAGTCATTATTTTATATAGTCTGCATGTATATCTCCAAAATAATTGTATCCACAGTACCTTTTAGTAAGAGTAGTCCATCAAATGGAAGAAAAACTCCAATAGCAAGTTTGTTTTTTGTACATTTTAGTTTATAGGATCAGAGAAATAGATTCCTGATACTCTGATTACTGAGGGTGAAAACACTTATACTATTGAGCTGATGAACATTACAATGTGAAGAAGCCATACTAGAAAGTAATTCAGACTAGGTGGTTTATAGAAATTTTATAAATAAAATTCCTGTCCACACTGGTGAAATTAAGTAACCATGTTAGTAAATGGTTGGTGAATACTGTTCTGAGAGAACTGTGCTTAATGGCTTTGGAACTGTTATAGCACATTTTCAAGCAATAGTGTGGGCCAAGCTTTAAATAGTACTGTACTCATTTTATTAGTAGGAGGAACATCAACTCTGTTGTTGAATTCAGTCTTTTCTAAGTTTCTTCTTATATTTACATCTCTTAGCTGGTGATCCACTCCCTTCCCATTATTGGTTCTGATCTAGACCTTTTATAGGTTCCCAGATCTGAAAGATGGAAAGGTGTGTACGTGTGAACCAGTGCTGTTGTGGCTCTACTCTGAAAAATGCTCGAATTTTTGTTTATTTTTTAAAACACCTTACTCAACACATCTTCTGTGTCTGAAGTAATATTTGTGTACTTCAGTGACAAATAATTTTAACTACTTTTCACTCTTGTTAGCCCTGCAAATCCAACAAAACTACAGCAGAATTAGCTGAATTTTATTCTGGCTTTTATCTAATCAACAGAATTGTTAACCAAATTCCAATTGTAGGGCTAAACTTTACTCTCACTAGAAGCTTGCAGAAGTATAACTGAGGGCAGAATTTGCCTTGCAGAGTATAAATTACTGGTGATGATGCACAAGCCAGAAAGAACTCAGTTTGTCTTTAAGTTTCCTGGCTGAGCTGCAGGTTAGGCTGTTATTAAAGCCACCTGTTTAATTATAGTAAACTGAGCAAGCTTAACACAGAAGCCTTTGTATTGCACACAATCACACCAAGCCATTTGTTTTTCAAAGCCAAACTACACTCTATTGAAACAATAAATTGGTAGCTGCTGGCATTTATAGATCTGTTTGTCGTTACTTGTAGTTACACATTTGGTTGAAAACTCACACTTGTTGCTAAATGATTGGGTTTTTTGTAAAAATGCCTATTACTACTTTTCGAAGGGACTCAATTAAAATGATTTAATCTTGGATTATTTTTCTGCTTTCTTTATTCCAGTCCTTGGTTCTCATCAGCAAACTACCTTATATCCATCTTTTCCACACTGTGCTTCGGCATATAGCACCAGAATATTTTGTAAAGAATGAACCTTTCCTGGAAGCAGGTTAGTTAATACTATTTTATTGGTTTGGAAAAGCTCATAAAAGATTACAGAAATTCCATGCAATAAATAAGCTAAATACTGATGGCATTTTCTAGCTTGTTAATAACAGGAAAAAAAGATTGTAGCTTGCATGTATTTTCCATCTGGGTGGGCTGTTAGTTAAACTCTTAAAAATTGGGTTGAAGATTTATTATCTAGAAGATTATAATATGGTAGAACCTGACTCCTTCCAAGGGTATCACAATGCTCCCCATTGAAGAGCCAGAAATCTGTCCTCTCAGTCTGGGAACCACCTGCTCAACACAGGTAGTTGGCAGCCTCCGTAATTTGCTCTCCTTGCAATTTGGATTCACTTTCATAGAGAAAGGTATAATGGCTCTCGAGCTTTTGCTGATGAGAAGGGAGAGTAGGTGGAGGAGGCAGTGGCATTTTAATGGCTTCCTTATGCCCATTGGATCCTCTGAACTTCCGGAGCTACTGATATGGGGACACTAAGAATCTGGGTTTGCCTCCATCCAGCAATAGGAGAGTACCAATAATAAGTGACTCATCACTATCTCAGAGCTTCACTAAATGTCATAAATGGTCCAGGTGTGAGATACGTTCTCCTTTTTGCCCAGTCTGGTTCTGCCCTGAGCAGTGTCTTGCTGCTTTGTGCTTCAGTGAACAGCAATTTTGGAATCAACTTTCAGTGGGGATTTGCAATTTACTGAAGTGCATATCAGCTGGGTTTTACTGTATTGTATCCCAATCTTTGACCAAAAAACAACTTTTTCTTCTGTGCTTAAAGCTCGCACCTGCTGAACTAGCGAACAGTATTCACAACTACAAATTCTAGAAAACCTGTAAGCTTTCTAGCCACATGGCTTTATCATTGGCATATCACTAATATTTATTATTTATCTTTAAAAAATTTATTTGCAAACTGTGCTCACGGCTAATCTGTATACCATGTGTTCCTTTTACTTTCTCTTGCTATGTAGTTGTACTTACCTAATACAATGGAGTCCTGATCCTAATTGTGGCCTCTGGCTGCTACTGTAATATAAATAAAAGGAAAAGAAGACAAAGTGATACCTTCTTATTGGACCAATGAATAATTTACAATACCTTATATTAGAATAACATGCACCATTGAACTTGTCTATGGTATGCAATAAGATGTCTTCAGAATGTGAGGCATACAAAGTAGATGACTAAGTGAAAAGCTCTCAGGGGAGTGATGCTGTTGGGGACAAATGTTAATTTAAGACTTAAATTGTTCAGTATGTATACAAGTAATTTGAATTTCCAGGAGTATGGGATATATATAACTAGTTATACAGCATACTGTACCTATTTGACTCTGTTTTTCAGTTTGTAGTGATGTTGATCATTGGCCACCACCAGTCCCAGGGAAAACACTAAATTTGCCTATTATGGGCATTATAATGAAGGTAAATGTATGGCTTTTTACCGGGTTTCCCCCTCCCCCATTGACTGTATATATTCAATGTATTCTGCCTTGTTTTCATAGTTAAGATTGGGAGGATTCAGAGTAAATGTCCTGGAGCCCTTTGAAAACATATTAAAATAGATATTTATAATTTTAATCACTAATATTTTACATAGAGGTTCAAAACAAATTTTTCAAAAAATGTTTTCCAGTCCTCAGCAGCTAGCTAATTGCTGTTTCAACACCTTTCCTCCAGAATATACTTTCCAAGAGGTTTTCATAGTGATTTCATTGACGTGCCAAAATATACTGGCACATTGGAGAAAACTTTAAAATATTAAGGGCTAAATTTTCTACTATATGAATGTAACACCCTTCAAGTCAGTGGAGATACACTGATGGAAATTGGAGGAAAATCTGGCTTGTCCTAATAGTTTTACAATATTTTACAAATCTGCAAATCAGTCAATATATGGGGCCTGGCAGTCCAAGAAATTAAACAACTTAAAAACTATCCCTACCCCTAATATTGAATACAAAAAAATTAAAAAAACAATTAAAAAAGCTTAAGCTAGTACACACTAAACTAAACCATAGCAATTGCAGTGGTTGGATGGGGATAGGAACTGAAGCATTTGGGAGCCACATTCCTTCATAGCCTTGAATGGATTTCATGCATGCAGAGTTTGTGACTGCAGAGTTGCTGTTAGCAAATGGTTCCAGGCTTGTGGCCAGAGGCCTGTGCATTCCCAAAGATGGAGATGTGTGAGAGACAATTCTGGAAGAATAAACTGTTCTTACTAATAAAGCAGTGTTCTGTTTTTATTATAACTTCTAATTGGCAAGAATTGGATCAGCCTTATTTTGGGGTATCTTCTGTTTTTCTAAATTCTGAATATTTAATTCTCAGATAAAAGAAAACAGAATGCTCTTTTATAATGGCTTTATTTTTTGGCATTTAGTTACTTGGAAAGTGTGAGAGGCTGCTACTGACACTTTCAGCTGTATCATGGCTTTCCCCCCCGCCCCACTATGCTTAGGCAATTACTAGCTCTGTTTCAGTCTGCACTCCTGAGCCTCCACTCCTCACTGGTTTCCAATATGATATGATTTAGGGTTGCAGTACTAACAGCTGCAGGTTGTGAGGTCAGGAACTACATAAACATTTTTCAGTTTGTTTTGGTTTCAACCAATATTTACAAAGAAGTCTGAGGTTTTGGGAGACACATTCTCAATGGTAACTACCATTTTAAACTGAAGTGTAAAACCTATGTAGGATATTTCTTTCCTAACTTCTAAAATGCCACAGGTTCTGAGCTCTCTGTTTTCATTAGGATTTTTTCTATTAAAATGAAACTTTCAGTTTGCCTCTGGTAAAACAAACCAATCATACTTTTATTTTTAAAAATGTTTAGTCATGTAATATTGTGTAGGATTCTTTAACATTAATATAGTTCTTGTAGCTGTGCTCTCTAGCTAGATTTTCAATATTGTCCGGGGGAGTTAAGTATCACTCTTTGAAGTAGTACCCTCTTATTTATTATTTTCCCAAAAGTTCAGCCTGAGGTAGACAGCCTGCATGGAAAACTTCAGCCCAAATAGTTAAAATTTGACAAAGTTATAAGAAACTGAAAACAGGGTCTTGTAATGGGAAATGTCAGGCAACCTTAATAAAATGTTGTCTCATACTTGGTATTCTAAGCTTAAATTAGTTGGATATAAGGAAAGCTAATTACTTTTTTTTCCTCCTAAGGTGCGGATTCCAACATGTCATGACAAGCCTGGAACAACCCACATAGTACAGTTCACACACCAGGTAGATATCAGATATTGCTATAGTACAGACCACTGAAAGAGAGCCTGTATCTTTCGGTTTTAAATTATTACTATGTTGGTGTATTCTAGATCTGTGAATTATAGTATTTTAATGCTGATATACCCAACATATCAGTTTTCTTGCTTTTTTGGATGAGTAAGTGAAAGCAGTTTGAGATGGCTTCTTTGTCTGTACAAATTTTAATGAGCTTGATCTTAAAGCACTGTCCATTCTAAATTGTTTATTTTTGATTTCTAAAACGGGTACATGTAGAAACAATCTTAATAAAATAAATGATGAAAAATCAATAATACTATGCTGTCACACAAAAAGAGGCAGTATGGATTATAGTTAGGCCCCAAGTTACTGAAGGCTGAACACATTGACTTGCATCTGGACAACAAATTGAAAGTTGATGCAGATATTGGAGCACAGTGTAATGTGTTCCCTGTGAGAAGCACGATGGAATGCTTTAGTACATCCCTTTCAATATCTTTGCAGACCATCCTTTCACTGCAGTCTCCTGATTTTTTATGCTCTTGTGTATTGTGCACCTTGAAAAAACCTATCTGAAGGAGCTCAACAAGTCTGTTTTCCTTAAAGGCTTTTAACACTGTGTTTCACATCTCATGCTCTGGGTTGCATAGCCACACAGGCCATTTAATTTTGTGGTGTTGGGGCCTCGCAAAAAGGCAGCTGTACCTGAGAGAACATATTACTCAAATGTGATATGGTGGCTTAAGAGATGTTTCCATGAAGCATTGTTTGCCTGAATAGTTGTTGAATAGTTTGAGAAATGTCTATACAAACAGTTTCTGGGTGGGTTATGCAACAATTTTAGAGTGGGCCTGTGATGAAAAGGGAATTTTCTGTAGTATTTTTGTGAGTCCTATGTATGCCTCAGTTTCCCCTGAAGGTGGGGAGGACTAAGTCTGCTCTCAGGGCAGGCTTAGAGACAGAGGTGGAGGTATGTCACCGAGCTGTCTGGAGCCTGAATGGGTCATTTAAAAAGGCCTGGCCAAGGCCAACTCCATATCAGTGGAAAATTCAAGAAGACAATGGAAAATCCAGTCACCAGGACATTGACATCTAGCAACCAATGACAGAGAGGGAGATGGATTTCCCTGACTCTCAGCAGGGAAGCTGGGCACAGACCCCAGTTTGAGAACAAAGGACTTGCATGTGTAAGGTTGGGGGATAAAAGGTTGGCTTCTAGAATGAATCTGGGCTCTCACCTGGAAACTGGCAAAGGAGGTCAGACTGTGAGAGAGAAACAGCACCTGAACAAGGGGTTCACTACTGTGTGGCTGGGACTCTGGGCTAACCAGAATGAACTATACTTTAACCTTCATTTCTCAATGCTAACCTAAGCATTGCGATGCTGTGTGCCAGTTAAGGAATAAATGGTTACCTTGTTTTAAAAAGGCTGACTGTCGTATTGAGCGCGTGACGCTCTGAAGAGGCACAGTACAAGCCTCCTGCAAGACTCTGGTTTGGCTGGATTTGCTGCAGTGAGCCATGAGTGAGAGATGGGGATGCTGGTGCTGAAGGCCCACTCTTGGAGGCCACAGGCCTGCCCCTGTGGAACTGTGTGGGCCCTTGGGTTCCGGCACAGCAAGGAGTCACTCCTAGGAGACTGATAACCAGCTGGGGCATAGACCAGACCCTGTGACTCCGTGACAGTGCCATAAACCAAGAAGTTAGGATACTTTCCCTATATACTATTTTCATTTTCAGTGGCTTATAAAGGGAGTGGTGGTTTTGTCACAGTGGTAAAATCAGATTAGTAAGTACCAATTTGTAAAAGGTCACAGAGGAGTCATGGAATTTGTTGTGGATGGGCTAATGGTTAGGGCACTAGCCTGGGATTTGAGAGACCTGGATTCAGTTCTCTGCTCTGCCAGAGATTTCCTGTGTGACCTTGGGCAAGTCAGTTAGCCTCTCTGTGCCTCAGTTCCCTATCTGTAAAAATTGGAACTAATAATACTTCCCTACTTTACGGGAGTGTTGTGAGGGTAAATACGCTAAAGATTGTGAAGCACTTTGCGATCTGCTGATAAGCACTATATAAAAGATAGGTATTATTATTTATTAATTAATAAATTAGATAACCCTTTCCCAATTCTAGGTGCTTATGGCAATTGCAATAAGCAAAACAAAACACTGAATATGGCTACTTATCTAACAGTTTGGGAATTCAATCCCAACAAAATAATCTGTAATTCTACTACTTTAAACCCCTCCATAAAAACTCAGGAGCATATTTTCTTCCTGTGCCCCTTCTCTAATTGTGTCCTGATGGCAATCAAGTGCAGGCTCTCTTAGACCAAGGAGCAAGTTCCAAGGTTGAAAACTCCTTACAGAAAAGATCCTGCCAGCGGCCCCTTTTTTGATCAAGGGGTTTATGATACAGAGGCCCATTGGTGGTTCACTACTCTGTGTCAGCATCTCCTGTCAGGCCCGACATACTCATTACATCTGAGTCATGATAGATACCTAAAAGGTGGCATGTAATATATTACTGGAAGACTAATAACTCACTGATCATTAATATTCTTGTGTGAGGTATGTAGGGGTGTGTACAGAGAGTTATAAATATGTGCTAGAATTATGTTCTTAATGTGTTTGGCAAGCAGTGCGTAAGCTCAGTCTGCCTTAGACAAAGGAATGTGTATTTGCTTGTATGACCAGCCTGGTTGTCAGGCAGATACAGTGAAGGCACATTTACATATAAGGTAAACAAAACTATCAATCTAACAAGTAGGGGAGAAGACAGCATGGCTCTACCTGCAAGCAGGAAAGAGAAGCTTGGT
The DNA here is from genome assembly GCA_003942145.1 of Platysternon megacephalum. Taxonomy (NCBI): domain Eukaryota; kingdom Metazoa; phylum Chordata; order Testudines; family Platysternidae; genus Platysternon; species Platysternon megacephalum. The sequence goes on from QXTE01000025.1 coordinate 5,957,576, forward strand.
GTGGGCTTACTCTTCAAATAATATATTTAAAAGGTTTATTGTCAGAGCATTACATGGTAAGCAGTTGATCAACTGATTTATAATACGGTAACACTGTATACAAAGTGTAGCGAGTAAGGTCTTCTATGAAAGTCTGTGACACACTGATGATTAATATCATTGTGAGATGTATGTATAACACTGAGGAACTATGGATACTAACTGATATTGTGCTTTAAAGTCTGTGACCAAACAAAGGGAGAAACAGGTTTTCTCCCAGACAGGAGGGAAGGCAACTATCTACCTGTCTCCAGTGAAAATTAAGCAGTGTGGAATCAAAACAATGGAAGCTCTGTTTACGTACAAATCAGCAGGGGAAGAACAGGAAGGGGAAGAATAGCAAGAAGCCTTCCTGGCTCTTGAAACAGAGATGATAAACTTTGGGCTGATATAAGAGGGGCAAAAAAGTCATTTGAGTTATCCATCACTTGGGGGATTCAAGGGGAGAGAGCCCTTGAAGTCACAGAACACTGAGTCCTTCAACCAAAGGGTTGAAGTCACTGGGACTGAATATCGGCAAAAAACATACTTAAGCAGATGATAATCCTTGCCTAAGTTACACCGTCAACCTGTGGAACGCTTTGCCAGAGGATGTTGTGAAGGCCAAGACTATAACAGGGTTCAAAAAAGAACTAGATAAGTTCATGGAGGATAGGTCCATCAATGGCTATTAGCCAGAATGGGCAGGGATGGTGTCCCTAGCCTCTGTTTGCCAGAGGCTGGGCAGCAGGGGATGGATCACTTGATTACCTGTTCTGTTCATTCCCTCTGAAGCACCTGGCATTGGCCACTGTCGGAAGACGGGATACTGGGCTAGATAGACTTTTGGTTTGACCTAGTATGGCAGTTCTTATGTACTCGTAAAAGCATACTTTTACTGTTGTTTGTAACCATTGCTATCTTTACTCCTTATACTTGGTATGACTTAAACCTATGACTTCTTGTTTAATAAACTTGTTTTATTTTTGCTATAAAACAATTCAGTGCTGTGATTGAAATAAGAGTGTTTGTCAAACCCTGGTTAAATTAATGAGCTGCAGTGTATTGTCTCTTTAAAGGAACAATTAATTTAATTACTTCTGTGAGTGTTCCAGGAGAGGGCTGTTCACTATTTGTTACCTGCAAGTCAAGGTTCGGACAGGAAGAGTCCTGAAGAGTTTGCGGGCAAGGCACACAAGCTGGTGTGTCAGGGAATTGCCACGCAGCTTAGCAGTAGCAAAACTCTCATTTGCTCAGGCTAAGAGGGGTAACACGGTAACTCACAATTCTGGGAATCCCAGCAGACTGTCTCATTGGCAGAGGATTTTGGGGAAATTTTGGATTGGAAGAGTGGTGTGGTTACTTTTCAAAAAGAACAAGGCAGTGGAAATCAGGGTGTGATCTGGATGCTTGTATGCTGGCTGTTGGCATCAAGTCTGAGAGCCACAGCAGTGTAGCATTTAAGGCACCCAGAGTTGCTGGGCAGGTGGTGTCACAACCCCTTACTGGTCTGGGTTGAACCCTAAAGCATCAGAGGGCTGTTAGTTCAAGCAGCTTAGTTGATACCATTACAGTTGACACCCATAGAGAGAGGTTACCAAGTGAAAAACCATTTAAGGCTCAAAGACAAAACCATCTTTGCTTTAACCATCGCCTTAAACTTCCCCTGGAAACTACTCAAAAGCAACTGCAGGCTCTGGAGCAAGGTTCCTTTAAATAAGTCAAATTTCTTCACATTGATTTCAGGATGCGGGCAGGTGGAGTGCAGCTTCCTCAGCATTTGGCTATTGGGGAGATGACTCAAAAATTACTGTTTAGGGGACAAACCCCTAAAAGTTCCATATTTGGTCACAGAAGCCATGGATATGATAAACCCACTGGTTTATATTTTCTCCTAAATCTCATGGGCTGAAATGTCTTAAACATTTGGTATCATCCCTGGGCTAAGACTGACAATTGCAACAAACTTAATGGATATTCTTACTTTATCCTTAGCACAGGTAAATAACTAATATGGATATAACATAGTACATATCCTGCTTTTCATTTTTGGCCCACTGTCTGTAAACATTTGAGGGCAACTTTTATTCAATACTTTAAATTGTTTTATACTGACTAAAAAGTTAATTTTCTGCCTTTCAGGAAGACACACAAATCTCCATTGCTTTACCTACTGTTCATGAAGTGGATCTTTTCAGGTAAGAATTTGGCCTTATTTTTCAGTAGTATTGAATATTCACAAATCACATTCAGGCCAATAGGAGCTTCATGAAACATGACTCTCTAGTTAACCAACTAATTTTAACAGCATCTTTGCAAATAGTTGTTAAGGCATTGTTTGCATTACGATGACTTAAGGAAAGTACATCTAACACTGGTTGAAAGTAACTACAATAAGTAGCAAGGTCTATATAATTGAATATTTATTTATGGGAAAACTGTTCTAATAACTTGAAAAGCAGGTAAAATGTTTACTATAGTTTTTAAACGTCCTTTATCTAGTTCTGTCCTTTTAACTGGAATTTGTATTCATTCTGGTTATAAGTATATTGAAAGTGTTTATATGCTCTTTCTATAAATCTGTTTGCAGATGTTTCTGTCCAGTATTCTTTCACATTCAGATGCTTTGGGAACTAGTGTTATTAGGAGAACCAGTTGTTGTTATGGCACCATCACCTTCTGAATCTTCAGATACTGTTCTGGCACTTGTTAGGTAAATATGATAGAGCATCCGTACAGTTCAAGTTCTGTTGATCTAAGAATATTGAATAGCATCTAATGAAGCTCTAGAAATTTGACATTTATTAGTGTCTCTTTAAGTGAAATACTGTATCTTTATGTATATACTTATTTAACCTTCTATGTTTTTGTTCCACAGTTGTATTTCACCTTTGAAGTACTGCAGTGATTTTAGGCCCTACTTCACTATACATGACAGTGAATTCAAAGAATATACCACTCGTACACAGGCCCCGTAAGTAAGATTGATTACAGGTGTAAAAGTTGATGATCAGGTCATTCTTGCACCATACCAGTGGCTTAAAGTGGAAACCGAAAAAGAATAAATCTAATTTTTTGAGACTTTGGTTCTGGACATTTTGGAAAGAAAATCTCTTCTTTTTGGTGTTGTGACACAGCAGGCTATAGTTAACTATTTTATACAAAATGGGGAATAAACTCGCTAGGCATTAGTACTGCTGAAAACGATCTGACAGTTATGTTGGATCACAAATTGAATGAGAGTCAACAATTTGATGCAGTTGTGAAAAAGGCAAATATCCTTCTGGGTTTATTAACGGGAGTATCTGTTCCACTCAGCTCTGTAGTGGTGAGGCCTGAGCTGAACTATTTTGTTCAATTTTACGCCTTGCTCTCTAAGAAAGATGAGGACAGATTGGAGAGAGTCCTGAGGAGACCAAGGAATATGATAAAGGGTTTAGAAAACATAACCTATGAAGAAGAGTTAAAAACATAAAACAAAACAAAACTGAGCATGCTTAGTCTTGAGAAAAGACAACTGAGGGGGGACCTAATCAGTCTTCAGGTATGTTAAGGGCTGTTAAAAAGAGGATGGTGATCAATTGTTCTTCATGTCCATTGAAGGAAGGACAAGAGAAAATGGGCTTAGTCTGCAGCAAGAGAGATTTAAATTAGATATTAGGAAAAACATTCCAACTATAAGGGTAATTAAGTTCTGGAATAGGCTTCCAAGGGAGGTTGTGGAATCCTCATCATTGGAGGTTTTTAAAAACAGGCTGGACAAATGCCTGTCAGGGATGGTTTAGGTATACTTGATCCTGTCTCTCGAGGTCCCTACCATCCCTTCATTTATATGATTCTATTTTAATTGTGGTTAATCCTGCTATTTAAGAGAAAAAGAAGAGCTGAAACCTGTGGCATAATGTTAGTCATCTCATATTTAGAATCATACTTGAAGTCAGTGGTACGTCTGTGTACCTGATTGGTGAAAGGGTTGAATCCTGAATGAGAAAAGATGCTTTGCTCTTCAGTAAGGGCTTGTCTGCATGGGGAAACTGACCCCAGAATAGCTACGGCAGAACAAATTATTCTGTAATAGTTATTCCAAAATAGTTCCTCATGGAGATGGTATATTCTGGAATAAAAGTCACTTTATTCCAAAATAATTACTGCGTAAAATGACTAATTTTGGAATAGAACATCCATACAAGGGTCTATCCTGGAATAGCTATTGTATAATAGCTTATTTCACAACAGCTATTCCATTAAATTTCCATGTGTAGACAAAATTTAAGAAAAAAGTTTGTGCTTTCCTCAATGAACCTGTGTGAATGTATCAGTCATATTTGTGGATTTTAGTATTTGGGAAATATGATTTGAAATCTTGAATTTTCATAATTGCTCTTAGACCAAATTGTGGCACTTCAGATCCATATTCAAATGTTGGTAACCAGATCATATACTTATATTCAAAATAAGTATTTTATTGAAATATTACAACTTAATCAATGATTGATTGTTTGCATTAGACTTACTGATCATTTTCTGAACAAGGTTCCTTTAAAGCATGAGCAACTGGTGACTGTTCTGCTGAAATTTTTTCTTCTTTAAAAAAAATAAATATATATCCTTCTCAGAAAACACAGTAATGGAAAAGCATCCAAACTTGGACACTATATTTGTGGTCCATTTATTTTTAGCAAATAAATTGCAAACTGAATAACTAGTCGCATGGAATCCAAAGTAGTGTTTGTCAAAACTTTAGTAACCCATGTTTAAAAATATCATCTGTTCATGTACACAAGAGAGAGAAATGCATTCTTCTGGTTTTCTTCATTAAAAAATTTAGAGACTGAAAAAGGCCTTTATTTCTGAGAGTCTCTTGTTCTAAAGATGGTGAATTCTGACAATACAGTTTCCATGCAGTACTTCAGCACCCAGGGTAAAAAGAGTGATAGCGTGGTTTTGTCTTACCATTTTTCTGTGAGAGTTCATTTGAAAAAGACAAAAATACCCTATCACAAAACGATCACTCCACATCTGACCTCTCAGTCCTCAAAGGAAACCTGCACAAACACCTTCAAAAGACAAGCCTGGGAGCTTAAATTCATAGCTTGGCTAGACACTGAAAATAATGGACTTAACAGAGCCACTTGTTTTGTTTCACTGCAATAATCTGTAACCCACCTTTGCCCTATGACTGCAGTAGTCAGTTGCCCACTTTATCATGTGTTAACTCCTTATGCTTAACAGTCTGTTCCATATTGTATTTAGTTGTGACACTCCAATTACCTTTACCAGACCTGAAGAAGAACTCTGAAGAAGAAGCTTGAAAACTTCTCTTTCACCAACAAAAGTTGGTCTGATAAAAAGATATTACTTCACTAATCTTGTCTCTCTTATATACTGGGACCAACAGGGCTACAACAACAGTGCAAACAAAAAAGGAAAAAATTATTAACAGTGAAATATGTTGAATTATGAAATCGTCTCCTAACCCCTGGAACTTCTTCAGTCTAGTTTTAGAAAGCACAGTGTTTTCTAATAGCAAACAATCATGCATCAGCAGGGAAATAGGCTAGATGATCTAATAAGTTTCTCCCCTCTTAAACTCCTGGTCATCTGGAGGAGCAATAGGTCATTTGACAAAGGACATGGACTGACACAAGTTTTAAATTAATAACTGCTTGTCATAGTAAAACCTTGAAGTAGCCATTTGGCTTTTAGATACACACAAGATCAAATTGCTGTTATATCTATGTAAATCCAGATAAATTCCATAGATTTGGAGATTGAGGAGAATTTAGGCTAGAATCGGTACAACATGAGACTTGGCAGGAGTGCTGTCTTATTACAGTATAGACTTTAAATAAGGTTATGTCTACTTTTGGAATTATTAATATTGCTATCGGAAATCACCAAATACTAATTTAACCATAAATTCCTTTATTAAATCCAAAGGCCAAATGCTATTTATACAATTGCTCTTAATATGCCTAAAAAGCTAAATAATCAGTTCGCTACATCCAAACAGTAACAAAACATTTATAAGCATTTGATCAAGATACTTACAAACTGGCTAGACCCAGGGGTGCTTAGATCCGTATTAGTTGGCTCCAACGTGATCAGGCAGGTATTAGCAATGAACCCTTTAAGAGTTTACTTTCTATACCCTTTAACAAACAAGTGATGTCATTGCCAATTACTGACTTCAGTTAACAACCAATTTGAGACAGTTCACTCTTATTTCCAGTCTTAATCCAGATAAGATTTACAATCTCCTTTCTTTCTAAGGCAGCAATCCTCAACCTTTTGAGAGTCGCACCCCCCACTTACCCCTGTCCATGCCCCCCCACTTGGGCCGGGAGCGGGACTGCAGACAGGGGCCGAGGTTGGGATGGGAGTGGAGCCACAGCCAGGCAGTGGTGGGGGCTGGGAGCTGGGCCTGCGGCCAGGTGAACCTCCACTCTTAGCCTTGCCCCCAGTCTCGGCCCCAGTTCGGGAATGGAGCCACAGCCAGTGGCTGAGGCTGGCGGCTGGCGCAGGGCCGGGAGTGGAGTTGCAGCTGGGCCATGGTGGGGGCATGCCGGGCCCCCAGCCAGGTGTGGAGCCACGCCGAGGCTGGGGACAGGGACAGGTGAGGGGACCGGAGGAGCTGGGGATATGGCTGGGGGTGGGACTGGAGCAGAGCTGGGGGCGGGGAGGGGCTGGGTGGCAGTCCCTCAGCGCCTCCCTACGGGGGTGCTCCCCACACTTTGGGGACCTCTGTCCTAAAGCCTTTTCTTGGCTCCTTCATGCTGTTCAACGGTTTTCCCATTACATTTGGGTTCACATAGGCTTTAACATTGGGGTGTGGGTTGGGGAAGAGCCATGTTGGCTCATTTTAAGACACATTCTCTGTTTGGTTTAAAACAATCTGCAGTCACCTGTGTCAGTCAGAGGCCTTCTTTTTAGAAATTTCCCCTTATTTAATTAATGGTTTGAACCAGACATCCTCCCTACTTCGTTCCTCTATCTTTCATTATTTTCAAGGCCTTCCTTCTACTTGCTAGTCTGGGCCTTTCTTTACAACACATATATATTTCCTTAACCAAACTTAATCTAACTTTAATTCTTGAATTTCATAATTATCCTACATCTATACTATAAGATGGTGGGGGTGCCTCCCATGCTTGCGTACATGTACTTGTGCTAGCTTGAGTATGTGTATGCTTGCAGGGAAATCGCATCCCTAGTGTATACATAGCCTATGATGTATCTGTTCTGCAGATGAGAGCTGAGACTTTGGGAAATGCTGTTTAAAAAAATGTTTTTTATATGATTCATTTTTTGTGTGTGTTGGTATTAATTTCTAACTCTTAAGAATAAATTGAAGTTAGAATAATATTTGATATCTAAATTTCAGGGGCAAAAACTGTTGCTCTCTTGATTGAAGAATTTCTGTTCTTCTTTTTCTAGGCCTTCTGTCATTTTAGGAGTGACAAACCCTTTTTTTGCTAAAACACTCCAGCACTGGCCACACATTGTCCGAATAGGAGAGATTAAACTTCCAGGTAAAACATAAGCTCTACTACAGAACTCTGCTTCAAAGTGTAAAAAATATTGACTTTTCATTTTTTACCTTTAGTGAAGTCTTGAACACTAATAAAGGGATAACTTAATCTAAATGCTTTGTGAGCCAGTTTCCAGGATTGAGTTTATTATGCAAAACAGTGTTAATCATGTTTCTCATGAAATTTAAGGATGTTAAATGAACTCAAACGCTCGAAAATATTGTAGGGGTGGTACTTAATGTAAAGTCCATCTAGCATTCTCTTTTTCTGTCTTCAAGGTAGGAGGTAATGATACTTATTAGCTCCTGTGTTTTTATCTTTAAAAACTCAAACAATTCTGTTTTCATACCTCTGCCAAGAAAATAATAGCTGAAACGTTTGCTAATGTGTCACTTATGAAATTCAGTTAGTTTCTGATGTTGGTTTGTTTTAGAATAAGTAGAACTCAGTAAGAGCTTGTCTATTTCAAACAGGAGGACCTCGAAGCATAATACAAAACCAGTAAAGCACTGTAGCAGTGTCCACACGGAGCATTACTGCTCAGCAGGCTAGTGTGCTGTAGAGTCACACCTGGCTTTTACTGCACGCTAATGTTCTGTGTAGACAACCCCTAAGAATAACAGTCATTAAAACTGCACAGAAAATTACCCTGCATAAAACTAGCTAATGGTGCCACTCTTTTTAAAAACGATGCATTTGCTGGCATGATTTTTTTAAATTAGATTTTTGTAATATGCTCTTTAAGTCATTATAGTACTTAACATTGTATGACTATTTTTATACAAATGGAAATTTCTGTCCACTTATCTTTTGGATAGCAAAGAAATTTTCAGCCAACCAGTAATAAGATCATAAAGTGCTATGTGTGTGTCCTCCTTTGCTTTGATACATTATTTTGCTCTGGGCCAAGAATGCAGGAATCACTTCAGGCAGAGTATTTCAGCATGAAATCCATTTTTCATGGGAAAATATTTAAAGGATACTTTAAAACTCTCTATCAAAGTCATCTTTCCTCTCATTTCAAAAAACTTTCTACCTTCTGGAGTATAAGTGTCATTATTGGCCTAGGAACTGTCTTCCCCAGAACTAGGAAAGTTTTTTGAAATGAGAGGAAAGATTACTTTGATAGAGAGTTTTAAAGTATCCTATGGCCATGAATAGCCACCCCCTAGTGAAAGTAGCAAAAAGATTTGTTTAAAGTCAAATTTTCAGACCTCTTCAAAATCCATGTGCACAGTCAGATTAGCTTGAAAACTAGTATACCATTTCAGGGACCAGGATACAATTTGTGGTGCAGATGTGTAATCATTTGGTCAAGCAATTCCTGAGAAACAGCTACCCCGACCCTTTTTTAAAAACTTCAACTTTAACTCTTTTCCTGGGCAAGATAGGGGAAAGTCTATGAAGAGTGTCCATATAGAACTTACAGTACTGCACTAGCTGGCCCGTTTAGAAATCTAGTGTCGAGCTCCGAAACCTAATAGCAACATTGTCAGACTTTATTTTTTGGTTCTACAGAGCAGCACTAGGCTGCTATGTACTATGCATGGAGCACCAACATGGTATGGAGAAAAAGGGAGAGAACATCTTCCACAAAATATTAGTAGTAGCCCAGGGAGGATGCACTGGCCTTGGATCTCTCCCTAATAATATTTCTGTACACTTGACAACCCTCAATATTATATCGACCAAATTGTGAAGTGCTATTACTGAAGGTATGCACCTTATAGGAATCAAAGGGAGATGGGCTAAAATTTAGGAGATGAATGGAGAACACAATCCTCTTGCTATAGGGGTAATATTTTTTTAACCATGTGTATCATTCTGAATCAAATGGCCACAGTTTCTAATTTTCTCCAATATAGAGGATTTTTAATATTTTTAATTTTAATGCAATTTTGTTCAATGGAAAGTCTGCAAGACTTAGTTTATCTATTACATTTTCATGTATATATTTTAGTTGGGATGCTTACATACACTTCTGATATCTCGTGTCATTAGGCAATGTACTGAATAAAAATAAGGATTTGTAAATACGTGTGTTATTTTGTATTATACAATGTATTAATTGTGGTGCATGCACCCAAAGAAAAGATTTTTAAGGTGGTGATGTTTTTAAATATTTTGGCAGGTGAAGTTCCAAAGCAAGTGAAAAAGCTGAAGAACCTAAAGACTTTGGATTCTAAACCTGGTAATAAGCTTGATCGTCATAAAAACATAAGCCTTACCATTTTCTTTACTAAAAATGCATACCCTAGTTGTTTGTTTGGCTGTATTCTTTTTTTCTTCCAGGTGTTTATACATCTTATAAGCCATACTTGAACAGAGATGAAGAAATCATAAAACAGTTACAAAAGGTAAACTTGCAGATCTGTTTATTGAAACTGTTTTGTATGCTGGTAGATCTTTTTCTTCATATATGGGTTGTCAAGTATGTAGACAGAACTCTCAGAGACTAAAACAAAAAACTCTGAAAATATGAACTTGGACACTTATGTCTTTGCCCTGCCTGAGCTGATTCAAACATTGTCTTCTAGGAGCATTTGTCTTCCTGTCAGCAGTTGTAGTCGTGCTTTTTTTAAAAAAAAAAATTGAATGGTGGAATTTAAAAAAATTAGGGTAAGAATCCAGAGAGTTTAGATCAGGGGTCGGCAACCTTTCAGAAGTGGTGTGCCGAGTCTTCATTTATTCACTTTAATTTAAGGTTTTGCGTGCCGGCAATACATTTTAACGTTTTTTAGAAGGTCTCTCTCTATAAGTCTATATATAATATAACTAAACTACTGTTGTATGTAAAGTAAACAAGGCTTTCAAATGTTTAAGAAGCTTCATTTAAAATAAAATTAAAATGCTGAACTTAAGCCGCCAGCCTGCTCAGCCCGCTGCCAGCCTGGGGTTCCTTTCACCTAGGCCGGCAGCGGCTGAGCGGGGTCTGTGGCTGGAACCCCGGCTGGCAAGGGGCCGGCAGCCAGAACTCCAGGTTGGCAGCGGGCTGAGCGGGGCCGGCGGCTGGGACCCCAGCTGGCAAGGGGCCGGCAGCCAGAACCCCAGACCGGCAGCGGGTTGAGTGGGGTTGGGGGCCGGGACCCCAGACTGGCAGGGGGCTGAGTGGGGCCGGCACCCCAGACCAGCAGCAGGCCGAGCGGCTCAGCCCGCTGCCAGTCTGGGGTTCCGTCCGCTGGCTCCTGCCAGCCAGGGTCCCGGCTGCTGGCCCCACTCAGCTCGCTGCCAACCTGGTGCTCAGAGTGGGGTTGTGGGGGGGTGCAAGAGTCAGGGCATGCGGTGTGGGGGGGCTGGGTATGTGTGGGGAGTGCAGGAGTCAGGGCTGGGGGCATGTGAGGGGGTTCAGGTGTCAGGGTATGGGGTGGGGGGGCTGGGTATGTGTGGAGGGTGCAGAAGTCAGGGCATGGGGGGTGGGGGGGCTGGGTGTGTGTGGAGGGTGCAGGAATCAGGGATGGGGTCGTGGGGGGGATGCAGGGGGCTGGGGTGCAAGGGTCAGGGCAGAGGGCTGGGGAGGGGGGTGGGATCAGGGGGGTGATCCCAGCCCCCTGCCCTGAGCGGCTCACGGCATGGGGCTGGAGGGATATGCCCAGCTCCTACCCCCTTTCCCCAAGGCCCCGCTCCTACCCCCCTTCCCCGCCTCCTTACCGGTCTGAGCAGCGAGGGCTGAACATGCTGCTCTTCTCCCCTCCCTCGCAAGGGCATCGGCGGCAGGGAGGGAGAGGAGGCGGGGCTCCACGCTGCACGCTGGGGGAAGAGGCGGGGGAGGGGGAAGCTTGGCTGCCGGCGAAGCCTGCTGTACAGCAGCAGCTGGCAGGAGCAAGCTTGCTTCTGCCCCCTTCCCCCGCCAGAGAGAGCGGTAGGCGGGGGGTGGAGAAGAGCGGGCTGGGTCGGGAGGATTTTTAATGGCACGCTGCAGCAGCTCGCGTGCCATTAAAAGTCTTTGGCACGCGTGCCATAGGTTGCCGACCCCTGGTTTAGATGATTAACCAAAGTCTGTCCATGCTTTTTCAAACCTCTTTGGCCTAGAAATCTCTTGTGTGAGTTTTCTCAACTCAAAATTTCGTAGCTTTGACTGGTTTATGGTTATTCTTAGAATATTTTTTTCTCCTAGTGTTTCGGTTTCCTTTCCTAGATGAACTTGAAACACAGAGACCATGTAAAAACATAAAAAAGAAACAGCAATCACTGTGATCTGTATTAAGACTATTAAAATGCAACACAATTAATAGTGTTAGTGATTTCTCTACAGCAATGCCTTAAGTCTGTTTTAAATAGGTGTACATCAGTGGAGTGTGAACCTGGTCTTTGGTGTATCTCCTAATTGTTTAGTAATTAAGAAATCTTTTTGTCATATGTTGGAATAATAGATTATTACTGTGGTTGCTTCTTACAGGGTGTACAACAGAAACGTCCTGCAGAAGCCCAAAGTGTAATTCTTAGACGTTATTTCTTGGAACTGACACAAAGCTTCATCATTCCATTAGTAAGATGACATATGTAATATTTGTTGGCCAACATCTATGATAAAAATATATTTCTTCAGTATAAAAGCTATTGTCATAATTTCTTTCAAATAACTAGAGTTCAGGACTACTTTTGTGATTTTATTTTTTAAACATATAGTTGGTCCTGCAGTTTTAAATTTTATCAGGTGTGCTAGGAAGATGATGATGGTGGTTTAGTAGTCTAAGCATCAGATTTGAAGCATTTTAAACTCCCTGAAACCACAGGTTCAGATCCCAGCAGGGTACATTTATCTGTGTATCTGTAAAGGCAGATACTGTGAGGTAGTCTTTCAGATGAGACCTTAGCAGTAGAGATCCTGTCTGTTCTGAATGGACACTAATGATTCCATAGCTTTTTTTACTTTGAGTACTTCCTCTAACTCTTCACATATTCTTTGAATTAATTTTCTCTCCCCACACTGAACATGCTGTCAACTGCTTAGTTGCCTCCTTTAATCCCAGAGCTGGCTGGATTTCAATGGTGTTGAATGTACATAGTTTATAAATCACTTTGTGATGAGAAGAGCTATATAAATGTATATTATTATAGTTTGTTATGATAGCTGAGAAGACTGTTCTAGGCAGCCTGTTTCAACCAGGTGGCATATTACTGCAAATTGATTAAAAAATACAGTGGCTCCAAGATCAGGATTTTTTTTCGTAAACTATTTTTCTTCCTTCTCAGGAACGTTATGTGGCAAGCCTGATGCCCCTGCAAAAGAGCATATCTCCATGGAAGGTAAGGAAATAATCCTTGAATGAGCTGAAAATGTTTGTGACTAAAGAAAACTCATACTGTAAGCTGCCAAAAACTTGGTTTCTTTTTTAGAGTCCACCACAGTTGAGACAATTCAGCCAAGAAGACTTTATGAAAACACTTGAGAAAGCAGGACCACAGCTCACCTCTGGATTAAAGGGAGACTGGATAGGACTTTACAGGTCACTTTTTAAAATGAGACACCAATTTGTATGTAAATACAGTGATGCATAACACGTTACTAACTTTTTGTTTTTGGGGCAAATCTAATTGTTGTTATAACTGAATATTATGCAAAAGGATTTATTTTCATAGTCCTTTGTGTCTAATCAAACAAATTCATAATGTTTAGCCAACTTTAAATATCCATTTAGATATGCCCCTCTGGGTAACCTGTTAATGGTTTTCATGTGACAGTGCAAAGTATTATAGATCACTATTCTAGTATTAAAAAAATTACTAGATAAATGGGAAGAAAAGCTTTTCAGTAGGGAGCTCTAAATAGCTGAATATGGGATCTCATAGTTTCATTCTGGTAAGTCTTATATTCTGGACTCATTTTATCCCCAGAACATCTCTTCTGTCTATTTGGCTGCAATTGTAGTACCTTCTCAAATGGGAAGTTAAGGTGCACAGTTTTCCTGATGGAATGGCCAGGAAGAGGTGCTGGGTAAAGCACCTCTTTCACTTCATCTTTCATACATCATAGTGCTTTGATACTACAGGGGGATCCAGTGGATATAGCGTACTTGGATTTTCAGAAAGCCTTTGACAAGGTCCCTCACCAAAGGCTCTTAAGCAAAGTAAGCTGTCATGAGTAAGAAGGAACTTCCTCTCATGGATTGGTAACTGGTTAAAAGATAGGAAACAAAGGATAGGAATAAATGGTCAGTTTTCAGAATGGAGAGAGGTAAATAGTGGTGTCCCCCAGGGGTCTGTTCTGGGACCAGTTCTATTCAACATATTCATAAATGATCTGGAAAAAGGGGTAAACAGTGAGGTGGCAAAATTTGCAAATGATCCAAAACTACTCAAGACCGTTAAGTCCCAAGCAGACTGTGAAGAGCTATAAAGGATCTCACAAAACTTGGTGACTGGGCAACAAAATGGCAGATGAAATTCTGTGCTGATAAATGCAAAGTAATGCACATTGGAAAACATAATTTCAACTATACGTATAAAATAATGGGATCTAAGTTAGCTGTTACCACTCAAGAAAGAGATCTTGGAGTCATTGTGGATAGTTCTCTGAAAACATCCACTCAATGTGCAGCAGCAGTCAAAAAAGTGAACAGACTGTTGGGAATCATTAAGAAAGGGATAGATAATAAGACAGAAAATATCATATTGTCTCTATGTAAATCCATGGTATGCCCACATCTTGAATGCTGCATGCAGATGTGGTCTCCCCATCTCAAAAAAAGATATATTGGAATTGGAAAAGATTCAGAAAAGGGCAACAAAAATGATTAGGGGTATGGAATGGCTGCCATATGAGGAGAGATTAATACTGGGACTTTTCAGCTTGGAAAAGAGACGACTAAGGGGAGATATGATAGATGACTGGTGTGGAGAAAGTAAACAAGGAAGTGTTATTTACTCCTCCTCCTAACACAAGAACTAGGGGTCACCAAATGAAATTAATAGGCAGCAGATTTAAAACTAAGTATTTTTTCACACAGTGCACAGTCAACCTGTGGAACTCCTTGCCAGAGGATGTTGTAAAGGTCAAGACTATAACAGGGTTCAAAAAAGAACTAGATAAATTCATGGAGGGTAAGTCCATCAGTGGCTATTAGCCAGGATGGGCGGGGATGGTGTCCCTAGCCTCTTTTTGCCAGAAGCTGGGAATGGGTGACAGGGGATGGATCACTTGATGATTACCTGTTCTGTTCATTCCTTCTGGGGCACCTAGCATTGGCCACTGTTGGAAGACAGGATACTGGGCTAGATGGACCTTTGGGCTGACCCAGTATGGCCGTTCTTATGTACAGTGATAGAAGCATTTTTTAAAAGAGCCTATCTTTCAAAATGCAATTGGCAAGATCATCTTCCTGGCTTATGTTCCTGACCACATCATAGTTTTCTTTGAGTTCTTCCTCTAGTGCCCCAAGACATTACTTTTTGTCTTGACCCTGTAAGGCTCTTCACAACTTAGCCTCACCCTCTCTATCTGACCTAGTATCATACCGTACCGTTGAGCCCTGCTTCACTCTGCCAAAATTCTTAGCTTTTACTGCCCATCTGACAACTTTTTCCTTAAGCATCTTTGCCACGCCACCTCTTATACATTTTTTAAAAATCCCTACTATAATCGTTACAGCTAGTACCTTTATCTTCTTTCACATGTCCTCTTAACACTCACCTCTGCTGTGATGCCTCCAAAACCCTGCTTGCTGAAGGTGGATAGGCAGATGTTTTTCCTACTCCCATACATTTAGACTTGGCCAGTCCTCACTGTACCTTTATCCTAATTTTAAAAAGAACGGAACTAACCAAGCTGTGTTAATCCTTCTCCATGTTTATTTTCCTTGTATGTTATATCTCCATTTTTCTATCTTTTGGGAAGTCCTCTAGGACAGGTTTTGTCTCTAACATATGTTTGCACAGCACCTGGCATAATCAAGTCCTGGTCCTGGTCCTGATGGTGGCCTTTGGGTGAAACCATAATATAAATCTTTACGAATAATCTGTATAAACAGAAATAGATGGCTTTATAGTACTCGTATACCTATCTATATGGGAAGTAAGAATCCCAAGGTCAAAGAAGCTGTGTTATATTAACCCCTAAATTCATGAAGAACTAGCAAGAGCGATAATCATCATGAAACCCTTTAGTTCTCAATCACCTTTCCTTTCATTAGAATGGAAACGGTTAGCCAAAGCATAATGGCAGGGGACATCAAATTGTTTTTGATAATCAACATTTCAAATAAAACGACAAGTCATTTAAATACAAACATCTTTGTGCCTGAAGACTTCATAAGGACTTCAGAGCATAAGGCTTTTTGGTGGTTTTTTTGAAGGGACACAGAAACCTGTTTCAGATTAGTGACGTTTTTTAATCATTGTTCCACTACATAACTTTCCTTCCCAAGCAGAATTAATAATTTTTCTGAAAGATGAAAACCTTCTAATTGATATTTATATCCTCCTCCTCCTCACAACAAAACTACTATACAATCTTGTGAAGTTGTGTAAGAGACTTGATGATGGAGGAAAAAGAAAGAATTGAATTGAGAATATAATTTAAAATATAAATTTGTTTGCACTGTTTTATTAAAGACACTTCTTGAAATCTCCAAACTTCAATGGCTGGTTCAGGACCCGGCGGAAGGAAATGACACAGAAGTTGGAGGCCCTCCATTTAGAAGCGCTCTGTAATGAGGTAAGAAAAATATGATTTTTTGCTTTTAGTGATTTATAAAACTTTTTTTTTTTTTTACATCAAAACTTTGCTCCATGTTTCAGAAGTGTTCTCTCCTCGCCACCTGTCAACTGTAATCGTTAAAAAGATTGAGACACTTGTCAGAACCTTTTATTTCAACTAAAAACAAAAAAATAAAAAAAGTTAAATTGCAGTTTGAAACACTTAAAAAAAATCTCTGCAGCATTTGGAACCTAAAGGGTGTGCTAATGCTGGAGAGCTGGAAAATGAAATTGACCAGCCTGTGTTTGTCTTAAAATGACAAATGCATAAATAGTGAGAAGTAGTATATTGCAGTAATGTTCTAAATAAACTAGAAGTTTTTCAAAAGTAAATTAATGGTATTGTTGAAAGTACTGTGTGTTTATGTATGTAAATATTTCAGCATTATGAATTTTTATCCTGAAAGGACTTGCTTTTCTGGAGTCAGAAACATACTGAAGTAGAAACAGTGGATCTTGTCTTAAAGCTAAAGAATAAACTGGTATGTAACTATAGTAAGTACAGATGAAATTTGTCACTTCATATTGTAGAGTGAGTGTGTTTGTGTGTTTTACATCTGCTTGAAATTGAACTGAATGTTCCTCACAAGATTTTGATAGCTCAGAAGATTGATGGTGATCATCCAGGTCACTGATTCAAATGTGGATGGCCCAATTCAGCAGTAACCAAAAGGCTGGTGGCTGAACAGCACTTAGATGGTTTAATTGATTGTTTCAGTCCTGTGCCTAGCTGACATCTCAAAACTCACTTTAACAGGACCCACGGCTTCCTGAATGTCCCCCTCATGGCCAGAGGTTGCTCTCCAGCGCCTTGCCTCTGTTTCTCTCTCTTCAGGGCCCCTGAAATAACTGCACACAGGCTTTTCTCTGGGTTTACATCACCCCTGCCTAGTGCTAGTTTAATAACAGAAACAGTTCAAAACAATCCTCAGGGTCCCAAAATACAATCCATCACCACAACCCAAAAGTTAATACTTAGCTCTGGCATCTTCTGTCACAGCCAGAGCTCTTCTTCTGTCCCAGTCTGTTGTCCCATCTCTTCCAAGCCTTCTGGCACTGATCTCTAAGCCCATACCCAATCAGGGGAGTCCATTTCCGACTCACTGATCTCTGGCCTCCAAACTCTCCTGATGTCAGCATCTTTCCAGCAGGAGCCTTTCTCACGCCCTGCAGTGGCCTGGGCTTTCTGCTGCTCTTTATAGGAAAATCACCTGATCTCACTTGTGGCTCATTCCGTAATCAGGGTTGGCTAGCCCCAGGCCCTCCATACCTGGAGGGACAAGCCACCTAGTTACACTTACTGATGTTGGCAATCTAAGTAGAGATGCCAAAATTAAGGGCTCAGTCCTGCTCCCATTGAAGCCAATGAGTGTTTTGCCATTGACTCCAATAGGAGCAAGACTGAGTCCTAAATGAACCCGGAAACCAAACTTCCCTTGATTCCTGGAAGTCTGTCCAAATCAAGGTTGAAATAAGCTGGTGGTATCAGGGGAAGCTTGCATTCCCACTGTCCACATACCTGTTCATTAGATGGAGGACTTCAGATCCATTAGTCTGATTTCTTTTATGAACATTAAATTCACTTGCAGTTTTTTAATTGAAAAATGTGTTTAAATGTGCCTCCTATAGTTCCAGGCTGACAGAGAACATCTACCCATGAAACCTGACACTACGGAAAAGCTACAAATGCACATTGATGCAATTATACTAGCACTCCCAGATGACTTACAGGATATTCTGCTCAAAACTGGTACAACATGATTTCTATTAGGATTTTTATGCCGCAAACACACAACATATTCCAAAGCTTCACAGAAGAGACTGGCAGAGATCAGTGGATTGGAGCTGTGAATGGTATACTAACACTTGTAATTGACAGTAGTAATAGTGGGAAAACAATTTTTAGCTTTTCTTTTAAAATAGAAACCTACAGGGGTTCCACTTAAATACTGATGGAACTAAAGAATTTCTGTGTTCATTATGTTTAAAACCAAGTGCTCTTATGAAAAACCTTTGGGTATATGAAATTATGAAACATGCAGGACCACAATGCAATGCTGGCATTGCAGAATGTTTTTTTTAAATTGGTGCTGCTGTGCGCATTAATATTAACTCAGGGGGAAGCAACATTCACATTGGCTTTGTAAAGAGACTGTCCCATTTAAGGTAATATCTAATTGCTTTTAATGCCTTCTTTCTTTAGATATTTGTAATCTGATGTTAAAAACTAACTGCTATGCTATTGTGACTTGGATGAAGTACATAATAGTTGAGGAATTTTGTTGGCAAATCATTGCTTACAAATTTTATGATTTATAGAACTGCCATTAGCAGAGACAAATGAAAACATTAAATAGGCCATTAATCTTGTTTTACTTTTTTACTCTTTTTTTATTTTTCCAACAATTATATTACATCTGCCTCTGGACAGAAAAGAAGGCATCTGTTAAGTATATCCTAAGAAAGAGAAACTGGTATATTTTCCTTTAACTTTGTCCATTTAAGGTCAGATAATGGGTAATTGTCTTCACAGGCCTTAATTAATGCTAACCCCAGATTAGTTGTATTTTTATCATTGAACAATTAAAATGATTTTAAAGCTGAACTGCTGAAATTCAGGATTTAAGTTTCCATTAATCAGTCTTAACTACATAGTCTTCATCACAAAATATACACTGTTGCTTACTAAATATAACAAATGTAATGTTACTGTTGCTCATCCTGTAATAGATGTCAGTAGTGCTAGCTGGCACAGAATCCACTGTAGTTGAGGATCATTGTAGTAGTAATCTTAAGGTGTGCTTCTCTCTCCTGCCAGGAAATGATTGTGTTAAACTGTTTTTTAGGAGGAGGAAATGGGGCAGGAGAGAGGAGACTATATTACTTTCAGCTGAAGGAATCTTGTAGATTGTTGAGACTATATCCAGAAGGAGTTGCAGCACAGTGAAGCTACTTAAAATACATGCATACAGTAAACATGCATAAATAACCATTTTTCATTCTATATTAAGCAAGAATTTGTTGCCACTAGATCACTTTAAACCAAGAAAACTAAGACTGGTATAAGAAGTGCACATTTGCTCTGCATGCAAAGAGTGACTTTGAGGATCCATTCCAAGCAGGATAAGATGAAGCCATGATGTACAAATAAATACAGTACATATTTTATACTCTTAGATGACAAGTGGTTCACAATGATCAAAAGATTCTGCTTTACGTACTTTGGGTAGAATAAGAAGTCTTGTAACGTTGCAATCCTGCTATGGAAAAAATGCCTTTGTATGATAAATATTTCATACTATCTTTCTAAAAATGTCTTATTTAGATATAAACTGTCACATTGTTATTTTTAAGAAAATATGTATTTTAATACTTTTACATTTTATGTAACAT
Source organism: Platysternon megacephalum (assembly GCA_003942145.1). Classification (NCBI taxonomy): domain Eukaryota; kingdom Metazoa; phylum Chordata; order Testudines; family Platysternidae; genus Platysternon; species Platysternon megacephalum. Next base: position 5,977,213 of record QXTE01000025.1, read on the forward strand.
TATTCATGATCAGAAGTTAGTTTAACGAATTGTATCAAGACTGTCATTTAAATTATACCACTATGGCATTAATTAATCTCTAACTTGCAATTTGTTTTGCACAGCTGATGACTAGCATTTCTAACCCTGAAACTGAAAAGTGGCCATTACTCTGGTAAATTATCTTTAAATATTTAACTGAAGCACTGTATGATATCTTAGAACCGTGTAAACTGGCATCAATTATGTCAGCGTATTGCCACTTGCCTGAAAATATGTATTTTTGTAAACGGAAATAAATGTCAATCTTTTGGAATGTTTATTTAGGTTACTTTTTCAGCAAATCAAATGTCCAAATTATCTCCTGCACTGAGGAATTGTTGAAGCTGTTCAGCAGCCTACAGAGATTGTTCCTTATTTGCCCCTCTGCCAGAACCCTCATCATTTGTCTCACTACAACAGCAGGGAAGCGCGCGCACACACACACACACACACACCGCACACACACACTCAGCAGCAACCGCCACTAGATTCAAAGGAGAATGTGAGGGGGTGTGATTGGGAGAAGACTCCAGGGGGATGGGGAGTAGATGAGAAAGGAAGGGGAAAACTCTGGACAAGGGAAGCAGAGAGAGGAAGGAAGGTGATGCAGTATAAGGAAATAAGTGGTGAAATAACAGTGAGTGGGGGGGGAGGAGGGGGCAAGACATTTTGGAGGGACAGACAAGGGAAGAAGACCTAAGGAGGAAGAGAGGGGAAAAAAGGAGCAGGAAAGAAGGGCAATGACCTCACAGAAGGAAGGTGAGATGATGCCAGATGCTTCTGCCTACTTTTCGCCCTCTGAAAATGCCTGGGGAAATTGAGGAGACAATCTGCTTGGGCCTTCTGCAAGCTAACAAATAGAAGCATCAGTGACCGATATGGAGCTGCCCTGTGACAATTTATGAATACTATATGTTGGCCTGGTTCCTGGGATGCTTACAGTATGAATGTATTGCTTTTAGTGTAATAGGGGACTGTCTGGAAAAACAAGCAGGAAAGAAAAGAATGGCCCAATATAGCAAACAGTTAAAAGTTGTTAAGGGACAACACAAGAACTATTAGTTTTGATGATTTTGCCTCCATCTCCAGCCAACCTATAATAGTGGTTTTGACCAGGACAGGAAAAGGCCCACAAATACAAAAGAACAAAGGAACTCTGGGAGGATTAAAAGGGGCACCCCCAAAAGAGAGGCAGCAGCAGTTCAGGGGAAACAGACAGAGATACACAATCCACACTGGGGATGTACGAAGAAGTTACACCTGCCTGGGTTACCATCAGGAGATGGTAAGATTTTAGATAAGATAAACAATCTACATGTATATCTATCTTAAAATCCTTTTTCTCTAAAAGCTTTGTTGTTACTACTAAAATAAACAAAACTTTGATTTTAAGGCTGTTTTGTCACTATATGCCACTGGTCACAAACTCCTGAAGGGAAGAACCACAGGTCCCTGAACTCAGTTGGGCCTATAGGATAATAAGTTGATACACAGGATACTGTACCCCAGGGCTGAGTGGGAGAGTTATGCAATCCCATCTTGTGATAGGTAAAGGTACAAGGATTAATGCCTGCAGGGGTGCACTCAGACCTGAAAGGAGACAGGGGTGCAGCTAGCTTTTTAACCATGGCAGCAGCTATGGTCTGATCAGAAGAAAATGGACAAAGGAAGGTGTGAGTGTAACAGTTCCGTATGGTTCTGCTGTGCAACCAAATCTCTACCAGTTTTGAGACCCTGACGATGTTGTGTATTCAGATTTAATAAGTCATGAAGTCAAATAACTAACTCAGTTAAAGCGTTATTTAAGTAAAACAATCAAGCAATACTTATTACAGCACTATGCAGAATACAGAAAACGAAACGTATACCAAATCAGACTGGAGAAGTGAGGTAGTGTACAGGTCTGTCTCATCTTACGCTGGGGTTACGTTCCGCAGTCAGCGCCTAAAGCGAAAATTGCGTATAGTCAAAATTACATTGAGTGTAATGGCGGGCGGAATCGCCCGCACTACAGAAACAGTATTTAAATTGTTATTTTTCTCTTTTTTTGTTTTTTGCCAACCGCATAAAGCTGAAATCACGCATGTTAAATGCACCTAAGATGCGACAGACCTGTACTTGAGTTCACTTATGACTAACTCCCCAAAACTCACCTCCTATATACTGCTCAAAACAAAGAAAAATCCTTTATTATGCTTGATCTTATTTTGAATCAATAAGCCAGTAATATTTATAACCAATTTATCACTGTCAGGACCATCTGTGACCACAATAAGCTCTTAATACTTAGACATTAATCTATACATTAATATTGTGCTGATACATTGATTTTAGAATACACCTGCTATACCACGTGTCCTTTATCCATTTTGTAAAACAGTTACAGAACATTTATGAGCATCACTTATCAATTACACTGTTTTGTCCATTACAACATACATCTATAATAACAGGCATCTCTTTATAGACTGTGTTCACAGAAAATAAAATGAACTATTGACTGTGGACTTCTACATTTCATGGTATATGATTTATATAGTTGATAAGCTAAAGACATCTGTTCAACCAGCCAATATTTTATCAATTACAAAACACATCTATAATCAAGTCATTATGATAGAAATCATCTGTTAAAGTAATTCCTGATAAGCTTAAAGCATCTTTTGATGATTATCTTATTAATTGCAGAAAACATCTGCCTCATGTAGGTTACAAGTGGTTCCTTTCTAGACATTTCTTTAAGGGTCAAGAGTTGAGTACAAAAGACACACCATCCATTATTTAACAACACACTAAGGTCTAGCTAAAATTCAGTATTATTGATAATGCACTAGGGTCAGCTAAAGTTCCAAGTAAAACAGGGATAATAGAGTACAGGCCTACTAGGACAAAGATGTTCATTTATTTAAAACAAAACCCTCTTTAACACTGTAGCCAGCACCTTTGATTAACACAACAGTTCCTGGGATTTCTGGTCAAGAAATTGAGTTTAATACAAAATAATAAAGGATTAATATTTACTATCCAATATAAACACACAAGCTTGCTTGACACTTTTCCCTTTTCCACCCACCCCACACTCTATTTTGGTAACTGGCAGTGGAGATTTATTTCCTTGACTTCTCTGCAAAACTTAGGAGCACCCCTGCTAGTGCAGGGACATGAGAGCCTTGGGGTCTGAAGAAGAGCAATTTTAGTGTTTCTTTGTTACTGTGCAAGGCATTTAACTCCCCTAAATTTAGCTGAGCATAAAGCTTTCATAAGATAAAAACTGAGTGATTTGAACAAGAGATGGCCATGGACTAAAACCTCAGATCTGTGCACTGTAAAACTCAGGAAATCTGGACCTGGACTTCGTTGGTTACTACCTCTACCTTGAACCAAAGCACCCACAGTACAGACAGCGGCCCACAGCAATAAATGGTTACAATTTTAAACTTTGAACAAATTTTAATTGTTTTAACTTTAAAAAAAATTCTTTTACCTTTGTTGTTCAGAGCAGCATGATTTTACATTTTTGCCATTTGGACTTTAAGCCACGTCTCCCATTAGCACTTTGTATCACTACTGCTGGAGCATGTTCCTGCTGTCCTTACTCAGGCAATATTTGTATTAACCTGCGAGGTGAAATTTATGTATTGGAATAATTTTAAAATAAACTTTCTTCATTTGGTAACTTCTTGCTGCTACTTAAAAGCTCAATAAAGCTTGATTATTCTTCAAAGGTACAAAATGTGCAACTACCCTATACTGTTTTTATTAGGGAATATCCACTGTAGTTACCCATTAACTGAGCCTGTCATCAGAGACTGAGGTTCTTGATTTTTATCTGTGATTTTTTACAAAATTCTTTTACTCCATAAGGCAGCTGTAAACTATTTAAATATTCAAAAATGGTAGCTTTAAAATGTTACATAATGGAGGAAATTCCTGGAAGATGAGCTCTAAAACTTAGAGTGGAATCCTGGCCCAACTGAAGTCAATGCAAGTTTTGCCTTTGACTTCAGTGGGACCAGTATTTCATCCTAGATTTTCATCCTACTATTTTAAATATATATAACTAACGTCTAAACATGGCTAATATCATTTTGCAGTCTGTTAACAGGAGTGTCATATGAAAGACACAGGAAGTAATTGTCCTGGTCTGTTCAGTACTGGTGAAACCTCAGTTGAAGCACTGTCTATCTCTGCCCTTCAGGCTGGGTACCCTCCCGCTGTGACCCGACTTCCTACCCTGCTGTGGGTGCGTGGGTGACTATCTTCCCCCCCCCCCCCACTAGGTCTGTGCCTTATCCCAACCAACTCCCTGCCTTTCTGCGTGGGTATGGGGCTAGTGGAAAACTGAACGGGATCAAGTGAATGAGCTTGGGGGGACCAAATGTCTCTGAAAGCCGCTAGCGTGAGCAGATCTATGTCCCAGTTGAGTTGAGTTATGAGTTTTAGGTTTCAAGGATTCCTAGAAGTGAAGTCTTATCCAGGAGATAAAACAGCCAGAAGAATGGTTGGCCAGCACAGACGCAGCAGGTGGTGGGGGAAGGGGGTCAGAGTATGGGAAAGTGAGGGTGCTCAAAGAGATGGAATTGAGGGCGGTGGGGCAGTGACATTGCTCAGAGGTTGGGGGGAGGAGGTGAGAAGCAAGGGAGTTCCAGGGCATGGGCAATTCAGGAGTTCAAAAACACAAGAGTCATTTCCCCATGATTTCTCCTTTGTACCTTTAAAAGGCCCAAGGTAGGAAGCTGCATCTGGGATTCAGCAAGGAAGGGTTGAGGATGAGCATCTGAATAGTTGTCCTGGAATTTCACTTTATAAGTTGGAAAGGTGGTCACCCAAGAGAGAGGAGAATAAAGGCTGAGCAGAGATGCATGAGAAGAAATAGGGGAGGGGTGGGACACATGCAGTTGGCAAAATGGCAGGACAAACCTAGAAAATCTGAGTGCAAAGCACAGAGAACCTGGAAAAGGTGAAAAATATGGAAAGAGACCCCATTTCCTTTAGTCCTCTTTGTATGTGGAAACTCAGGAACATTGGAGGAATCCTAATTGGAGATAAGAGGACCTAACAATTAAGTGGCAACTGGGGGAGCAAGACCCTGGAGTGGGGGAAAGAGTCTGGGAGATCACAGGACTCTGTGGGCATGGGGGGAGTCTGAGAATAAAAGGAGCTCAGAGGATAAGAGATTATGAGACTGGAGGAGAGGCGCAAGGTAGACACAAAATGAAGCAGGGTAGAAAGACGTGTGTGGGGGAGAGATTCATCAAGACGTAGGAAAAGTGCAGAATAGGCAGGGCTGGCATTAGACTTGCTGGGGCCCAGGGCAGAAACTAAGGAGGGGGCCCCCCACCCTGCCTCCTTTACCTGCTCACACATCTGCAATGTTTCTAAAGCCCAAGCCCTGTCACCTGGGGCTGAAGCTGAAGCCCGAGCCCTGCTATCTGGGGCTGAAGCCTGAGCCCTGCTGCGTGGGGCCCTCTGTGGTGTGGCACCCCAGGTGATTGCCCTGCTTGCTAAACCCCTAAGACTGGTGCTGAGATTAGGAAGAGAAAAAGAAAATGATGTGCTATACAAACTTACTTTTAAAATTTTGTTAATTTTGAATTTGATGTAATCGTTACTGAAGAGTCAGATATATTTCATATACCTGCTGAGTAAATGTCTTTGTTATGTTACGGTCTTTTTACAACATGTAAAGGGAGCTCTAAGGACATGGACCTGGTTGCTGGGGAATACCTCAGCTGGAGGAGTGTTCCCAGGGTGCCAAAAAGCCAGCGTAAAAGCTCTCACGTGGTATTGCCTCAATGACTCTTAGAGACTATTGGCAGCCAAGTGTAAATTAAAGCAGTCCTTAGGTTTTTCTTATTTGTGTTAGGGCCAAGTACCAGAATGGGGGAGGCACAAAGGTAATACAAGGGCATCTTTGTCCCACTCTTTAATCCTGATTAAACAGGTTTGTTGGACCTAAAAATCAGGCCTAAATATGTCATTTTTAATTCACACATACATCATTCAAAAGCGTTTTCCATATATAGTTCACAAGTCAATACATACTTAACATACGTTCTTTGGCTAAAACCTGCCCTATATATATCGTTAAGGCTAAGATTTTCTAATGGTTATTTTTAGTAAAAGTCACAGATAGGTCACGGGCAATAAACAAAAATTCACGGAAGCCATGACCTGTCTGTGACTTTTGCAGCTGCGACTCCATGGTTTCCCCTGCCACCATGGTGGATGGGAGCTGTGGGGTTCCCCCTCTGCCTGCAGCAGCTGGAAGCTGCAGGGGGGCCCCCTCTGCTCATTGCGGCTAGGAGCCGCAGGATGACCATATTTCCCAAAGAGAAAACAGGATACCCCTAGCCGCTCACCCAAGGCGTCCCCCTCCCCCCGCACGAGGCTGTCGTCCATCACTGAAACCCTGAGAAGGGCCCCTTCAGGAGTCTGTCACCTGTGGCTGGAACCTTGCAGAGGTCTCACTGTTGTCTGTCTCTGGAAGTCATGGATTCTGTGACTTCCACGACATTCGTGACATAAACATAGCCTTAGATATTGTGTATTGATATAGTCAAAATATTTCTGCTCTAATTGGGAATAAGGTTTGGTTGGTTCTAGTCTAAGTCCTTGCACATTTGCTGCCTTGTGCCCTGGTTTGAGGTGTCCCTTATCTTCTCAGTAGTGCAACTATTTGGGTGCTGTGTGTTAACCTAAGGGCAGCAGGATTAGTCTCTGTGAGAGACATGCTGCCAAACCCTTCTTCTCAGAAAGTAGGGGGGGGGGGGCTAGGGGGCCATGGGTTATGCCCACACAACCCCCACTAGGAGAAAGAGTGAGCAGGGCCCCGTACAGGCTCTAGAGCTGGCCCTGTATAACCATCGGCTCCCTGGGCCGCAGCCTAGGGCACGGAGACTACAGCCCCCAGCACACAGTGCGGCGAGGAGAAGGACTACAGTTCCCAGCATGCCATGCTCGACTCAGGCCAAGGTTGGCGGGGAGTTGAAGGACCTGGGACTGCATCTCCCATCATGCCCTACGCCAACGAAATGAAGCTATCGATGAGCACCTGGCGCATAGCACTCTGGGAGTTGTAGTCAGTCTATGTTCGGAGGGTTTGTCCGGGTCAAGGGAGGGTGGTGGCGCTGCAGTGGGGATGTGGCGAGCGTGACGTGATTTTGTCCGCGTTGGAACTGGGGGCGGCCGTGGTGGCGAGCGTGACGTGGCAGAGAGCGAGCGAGGCTCCCCCGGATACAAGAGCAGCAGCAGTAGCCGCCGCCAGCAGTTGCTGGGCCGGGACCCCGCGGAGGGATCTGAAAAGAGAGACCGGGTTGGGGTATAAACCGCTGCCGCGCACACACTCCTCACGCTCGCCGCCGCCCAGCCCGAGCCGCCATGGGCCTCACCATCTCCTCGCTCTTTTCACGTCTCTTCGGCAAGAAGCAGATGCGCATCCTCATGGGTAAGAGAGAGACCCCCGGATCCGCCCGGCCCTGCCTTCCGTCGCCTGAGGGAACCCGACTTCTCGGGCTGCGCTTGCCGCATCCGCAGCCCCCTGCTTGCCGTTACTCGGCCTCTCTCGTGTAGACGCGGCTGGGCCCCTGAGGGGGGAGGGGGGATGTTCTGTGTGGCTGTTGGGGACGCAGTAGGAAGCGGCCGGCCGCTTGCGAGCCTGCTACACCGGTACAGGACTACGGGGCGGGAGGAAGCGTCTGTCTGTCTGCGCCCTTCAGGCCTGGGTACGCTCCTGCCGTGACCTGACCTCTTACCCCGCTGTGGGTGCGTGTGTATCTATCTATCTCTGCCCTTCAGGCTGGGTACCCTCCCGCTGTGACCCGACTTCCTACCCCGCTGTGGGTGCGTGGGTGACTATCCCCCCCTCCCTCCCCACTAGGTCTGCGCCTTCTCCCAACCAACTCCCTGCCCTTCTGCGTGGGTATGGGGCTAGTGGAAAACTGAACGGCATCAAGTGAATGAGCTTGGGTAGGGGCTGTGTTATTTTCCCTTTATTTTCTTTACCTACTCACCCCACAGTTCTGTTGGTGGGAGATTTTTAGTCTTTTTATTGGAAAATGCCCTAAACCTTGCTCCCACCCTTCCCTGAGGCTTGTAGCCAAGGTGGGGATTGTTTAGCACTATATATATATATATATATGTGTGTGTGTGTGCGGGCAAACTATAAAACAAGCACAGACTGTAAAAAGAATGTGAAACTGTTAACAGGTAAATGCCATACCTGATCATTTGTGAAAGGATTTGATATTTGAGGAATGTCTCCTCAGTTCCAGGAGTTCATTGGATTTGTATGTATGCCCCTCCATCTCCCATGTGTACATGCAAATCCAGTGAACTGGAATTAAGAAGACCTCCCTCAAAATCTAATCCCTTTACATATGATTAGGTATCACATTTACCTATCACACTTTAAGCAATGTGGCTGTTTTGAACATGATGTGACAGCACCAAGTGTGTTAATGTAGTCCTAAGGGCTCCAGAAGTTGATTGCTAAACAGAAAGCATTAATTTCCAGTAATTTAGCCATTTTTGCTCATTTTGTTCTGAGAAAGAATGTTGCCTTTAATCACAAATTCTGGTGTATCTTGCATATAGGATTATAAAAATACACCTTTTTGTATCAAGCTAGTTTGATTAGGCCACTGTCTGACCACAGTTACATTGTGGCTCTTCTGAAATGTACTGTGTAACCAGTGGCGCTGGAACATTTTTTTTACAGTGGGGGTGCTGAAAGCCAGTGGTCCCCACCCCAAACTTTTTACCTCACTACCCACATACTCCTGTCTGTGTCCCCCCCTCCCACTCCCAGAGCTGGGGTCAGGGGTGGGGGACGCGGCATGGGGTAAGAGGGCCAAGGCTGGGACCCCAGGAGCGGAGTGCCGGGCTGGCAGCGCTGGGACCCCACACAAAAACTGGGGGTGCTACAGCACCCCTAGTTCCTGTGCCTATGTGTGTAACAGTTCGATCACTTCTTTACTCCTACTGTAATTCCCAGACTTGGGAGTTGAAAAGGTGATAATCACATGCTGCATTCAATGTTTCCTTTCCTCCCATTCCCAACGTTATACACTCCTTTTCCTACAATTGTCCAGCTAGGTGAATGGGGCTTTTTTCAGTGCCTATCAGTTGGTCCTTAATTAACAGGAGGGATTGCTGTTGAGTAATCTAAAGAGAGCTTCTTTTACCATGGCTCAATCCATTGCCTTTGCACCACATCTAACTTCTGTTGGCTAAAGAACTGAGAATAGAATCAGCTCCTAACTGTTGGCATATCAATTTGGGCCCTAAAAATGTTTGGCTATGTATGAGAAACAAGAGGTAATACGCATAGCACATTAGATGGTTATGTATAGCAGACCTAATGACATCAAGCATAAATACCCACCCCAACCCCAGAAAATGATTCTGTGTTTACAGCACATTGTACATAGGGTATGAAAGCTAGTATGCACCAGTTGAAATTTCACCAACACTTGTGTAGCAGGTGGTTGTTTTGTTTGTGTGGGGTTTTTTTTGCAGTGCTTAAATTTGTTGACATTTTAATTACTTAAAATAAGAATTTAAACCTGAGATCACTGTGTCCTTTAATGTAATGTTTGCCTCTCTATAAACAATAGCATAGTAAATATACAGTAAAAATCTTTTTCTAAGAGAACTACTAGCATGTCAAGCTGACTTTTCATATACAACTCTAAATGACTAGGTATGAAACCTTGGAAAAGATGGTTGTAAGATTAATATTGACACTGGTAGCACTATTGCATTTACTCTTGCAGAATGATGAGAATACAAGAACAAACTGTGTTCTTGAGACCATAGTAGTTTATAGCGCTTCAGACACTTTATCCGTAGTGATTAGTTCAGCTCTAACACTGATACAAACTAATCATAGAATATCAGGGTTGGAAGGGACCTCCAGGAGGTCATCTAATCCAACCCCCTGCTCAAAGCAGGACCAATCCCCAACTAAGTCATCCCAGCCAGGGCTTTGTCAAGCCTGACCTTAAAAACGTCTAAGGAAGGAGATTCCACCACCTCCCTAGGTAACCCATGCCAGTGCTTCACCACCCTCCTAGTGAAACAGTTTTTCCTAATATCCAACCTAAACCTCCCCCACTGCAACTTGAGACCATTACTCCTTGTTCTGTCATCTGCTACCGCTGAGAACAGTCTAGATTCATCCTCTTTGGAACCCCCTTTCAGGTAGTTGAAAGCAGCTATCAAATCCCCCCCTCATTCTTCTCTTCTGCAGACTAAACAATCCCAGTTCCCTCAGCCTCTCCTCATAAATCATGTGCTCTAGCCCCCTAATCATTTTTGTTGCCCTCCGCTGGACTCTTTCCAATTTTTCCACATCCTTCTTATAGTGTGGGGCCCAAAACTGGACACAGTGCTCCAGATGAGGCCTCACCAATGTCGAATAGAGGGGAATGATCACATCCCTAGATCTGCTGTCAATGCCCCTACTTATACAGCCCAAAATGCCGTTAGCCTTCTTGGCAACAAGGGCACACTGTTGACTCCTATCCAGCTTCTCGTCCACTGTAACCCCGAGGTCCTTTTCTGCAGAACTGCTGCCTAGCCATTCGGTCCCTAGTCTGTAGCAGTGAATGGGATTCTTCCATTCTAAGTGCGGGACTCTGCACTTGTCCTTGTTGAACCTCATCAGATTTCTTTCGGCCCAATCCTCTAATTTGTCTAGGTACCTCTGTATCCTATCCCTACCCTCCAGCGTATCTAGCACTCCTCCCAGTTTAGTGTCATCTGCAAACTTGTTGAGGGTGCAGTCCACACCATCCTCTAGATCATCAATGAAGATATTGAACAAAACCGGCCCCAGGACTGACCCTTGGGGCACTCCGCTTGATACCGGCTGCCAACTAGACATGGAGCCATTGATCACTACCCGTTGAGCCTGACGATCTAGCCAGCTTTCTATCCACCTTATAGTCCATTCATCCAGCCCATACCTCTTTAACTTGCCAGCAAGAGTCATACCTTCCAGTAGCTGTTTGGACAACATCAAATGAGTTGGTTTTTTTTTTTTTCTTCTTCTTTCAGTCATGGTTTTTAAGGGTTTGACTACACTACAAATACAGGTGGGTCAGGGGACATGGTTACTACATATTTTCATTATGCAGTATAGACCAGGGGTTCTCAGACTTTTGTACTGGTGACCCCTTTCACATACCAAGCCTCTGAGTGCGACCCCCGTTTATACATTGAAAGCACTTTTTTATATATTTAACACCATTATAAAGGCTGGAGGCAAGCAGGGTTTGGGGTGGAGGCTGACAGCTCGCGACCCCCATCTAATAACTTTGTGACCCCCTGAGGGGTCCCGACCCCCAGTTTTTGAACCCCTGGTATAGACAGAACCTGTTTAAGGTTTTAGCTTGGTTATGAAACCCAGTTAGACGCTTCTACACTACAAATATTATGACAGGCTCCTTTGAGACAGTTGTATTTGTAGTATGGAAGGAAGGATATATTTGTAAGCAGGTGTCCACATCATAATTTGCACCCCTATTGGCATTTTCTCCTAATCTATTCAGTCTAGGTTTAAAAAGACTAAATTAGTTTCTGCCTCAAAAGTGATTTTGGTTCAATTTTGGCACATGGGCTGGACAGTGTGGTAGGAGGGTAGGATTTTTAATTGCTGCCACTTGTGTTATAGTGTGGTGTAGATAGATATGATTTCAGTCTCCAGAGCTGTCAGTCTATTTCCTTTACCTGAGTGAAATTAATTTTTCTAAAAATAGATTTGTTTATTTTGTGGGTTAGAAAATAAATATTTGGTCAGTGTTTGTATGTAATTTACTTCAAACACCATAATAATGACAGAAGTATTGTAAGCAACTTTCTTTTACTCTAATACTTTTGCAAACATCTGTAAAACACTTTAACTTTTACAGAGTTATTTCAGAGTCATGGCACATACCTTGTGTTTCTGAGTGAATATGAGTTCTTTAATACTTTGCACTCCATCACGTATTTCACAAGCTTACTAATTTTATGGTGTAAGCAGAGAACACAATCTTTTTAAAAGATTAGGGCTGTCAATCGCAGTTAACTCATGTAATTCTTTTTTTGAGTTAATCACGATTAAAGCAATCGCTATTAATCGCACTGTTAAACAATAGAATACCAATTGAAATTTATTAAATATTTTTGGATGTTTTTCTACATTTTTCAAATATATCAATTTCAGTTGCATCACAGAATACAAAGTGTACAGTGCTCACTTTATATTTTTATTACAAATATTTGCACTGTAAAAATGATAAAAGAAATAGTATTTTTCAATTCACCTCATACAAGTACTGTCATGCAGTCTCTTTATCAAGAAAGTGCAACTTACAAATGTAGATTTTTATTTTATTTATTTTGGTAACATAACTGTACTCCAAAACAAAACAATGTAAAACTTTGGAGCCTACAAGTCCACTCAGTCCTACTTCTTGTTCAGCTGGTCGCTAAGAGAAACAAGTTTGTTTACATTTACGGGAGGTAATGCTGCTCGCTTCTTATTTACAGTGTCACCTGAAAGTGATAACAGGTGTTCGCATGACACAGTTGTAGCTGGCGTTGCAAGATATTTACGTGCCAGATGCGCTAAAGATTCATATGCCTCTTCATGCTTCGGCCATCATTCCAGATGGAACGTGCTGCTGACCGTCGTTTAAAAAAAAAAAATGCGTTAATTAAATTTGTGACTGAACTCCTTGGGGGAGAATTGTATGTCTCCTGCTCTGTTTTACCTGAATTCTGCCATATATTTCATGTTCTAGCAGTCTGAGATGATGACCCAGCACATGTTGGTTTTAAGAACACTTTAACTGCAAATTTGACAAAATGCAAAGAAGATACCCGTGTGAAATTTCTAAAGATAGCTATAACACTTGACCCAAGATTTAAGAATCTGAAATGCCTTCCAAAATCTGAGAAGGATGAGGTGTAGCACATGCTTTCAGAAGTCTTAAAATAGCAACAGTCTGATGCGGAAACTACAGAACCCTAACCACCAAAAAAGAAAATCAACCTTCTGCAGATTGTGAAAATGAACATGCGTCGGTCCGCACTGCTTTGGATTGTTATTGAGCAGAACCCGTCATCAGCATGGATGCATGTCCTCTGGAATGGTGGTTGAAGCATCAAGGGACATAATCTGTAGTGCATCTGGCACGTAAATATCTTGCGACGTTGGCTACAACAGTGCCATGCAAACGCCTGTTCTCACTTTCAGGTGATGTTGTAAACAAGAAGCAGGCAGCATTTATCTTCTGCAAATGTAAACAAACCTGTTTGTCTGAGCGATTGGCTGAACAAGAAGTAAGACTGATTGGACTTGTAGGCTCTAAAGTTTGACATTGTAGAAAACACCCAAAAATATTTAAATAAATGGTATACTATTATTGTTTAACAGCGCAATTAATCGTGTGATTTAATCGTGCGATAGCCCTAAAAAAGATATATTCTCCTAATGGCTACCCCTAACTAAATTTATGATTAGGAGGATAATAGTCAATAGTGCATTGTCACAAGTGGATTTACAAAGCTTCTTAAAAATCATAATTGCCCCATAGACTCACATTAATACTTTGCATGTTTACATATCACTATATTTTAAAGGGCTGACCAACCATTTATATTCTTGTGTGCGAGGAAGGGAAAGCACAATTCCAATTCCATTTTACAGATTCGGATCGGGGAGAAAAGAGACAGCTGAGATATTGGGTTAAATCATTTAACTTAGTTGAACTGGGCAGAGCAGGGGTTAGAGTTCTGAAATTCCTTGGTCCCAGTGTTACGCTTAGTCCACTAGTACATGGGTATATTTTAACACACTACTGAATAACCTTGTTTTTCTTCATATTGCACCTTGCAGAATTATAATTGTATCTTGTCACTATATTCATCACTTGTTAGTATGGCCATGCAGCTATCTATCATCTCTGAAACAATAGACTGCCAAAACCTCCATCTTCCGAGAGGCTTATTAGCTTTTCAAATATTAAGCTGCCAAATGATAGTCTGTTTCCCTATCTTATTAACTTTGGCTATTTCAAACACAAGAACAATTCCTTTTGGGTATTTTGGGAATCCCACCTGTGTGGTTGAATAGTAACAAACCTGTAATTTACCAAAAACCACAACCTACAAACCTAGCCAAAAATCAACTGCATGAATTGTTTGTAATAGCCCTTGTAAAACATAGTGAAGAAATTACAAGGTAGAACTTGCTTATATGAATGCTAAAATAAGAATGATTTTGAAATTATTTTAATCTGTGAATATGAATCAAATTCAGACATTTGGAACATGCTTCCTGCTTCTTAATTTTGGGAAATCTGAGTCTGGCTGCCGCAATGTATTCTTGAATATATTCCATTTAAAAATCAATCCCTAAATTTTGTGGTTACTTGCGTAAAGCTTTGCTGTGTTCACGTTTAGATTATAGGTATGCCATGTCTAGGTGGCTTAGGCTGGATTTAAAAAATGAAGAATTTACCCACCGGGCAAAACTACTCTCTCTTTTTTAGGATATAGAATAGTAGAATGATGTAAAATACAATGCAGTGATAAAATCTTTCTGGAGGGCACTTAGCTTTAGGCAGTAGAATTTGGTTGACTGAAAAGAAGAGTTTGAGATTGTTTTAACAATGAGTCTGTAGAGGGAACTGAATGCAGATATATATAGGCAGTCAGTTTAATGGCTCCAGAACAAGCAGATTTCATAAGAAAGGGCCAAAAATATATTTGGAGAAACTCTTAAAGAAAGTAGAGGAAAATGTAACATTCCAACCTGACAGTTGTAAGTAATTTGTATAATTCTTTCAAACAGTTCAGAGAAGTTGCTTATTATGCATGCAACTATGAGAGCTGTAAGTAAGTATGGTGCTAGCACTTACGCAGGTACCATGGTGATGTAAAGGTGACTAGCAGAGTGGAGTTCCTGGGAGAAGCGCACTGCAAGCCTGGGATTTATAAGTGACTCGAAGAGACTATAAGTAAAGTGGAGCGGGGCTCTTGAAATGAGTAAAGTAGGCATTACAAAGATCAAATAGGTGCAAGGGCAAGGCTGTACTTGCCATCTGAACGGCTCTGTCTCAGGACTTCATAAACAGCTGTCGACACACTTGTAATGTGTTGAGATTACTTTAAACCTCAGTGGGGAAAGAGCTAAAAGTTAATATTTCTGGAAAATAATCTGAAAGCAAGAGGATTATTTTGCATCTTGGTTATTTGTTTCTGATTTATGACTTGGTGTTGGGGAATGTCAGAGTTTTTTCATGTAAATTTGGAAGAGTTGTTAATTGGAATTCTTAACTATCACCTCTTGTGACAGAGACAGTTGACTTACCAAGTTTAAAAATATACACATCAAATGTAAAAATCAAATACGGTGGTAACTACATTTCAGTCTCTTAGGAGAATAAGAACTATTGCAAATGGTGGGACTGTATAATGTTTTTTGTTTTAGAAAGCTGAATACTGAGACACTCTTAAGAAATTGGCACATAGTAACATGTAAATTGCCATATTTTTTTCCTAAAAGAAGAACGCATATTAGCTGAAATATGTAGTAAATCATAACTGTTCAAATTATGTGATTTGATACTTTTAAAAGTTATTTTAAAAAAAATCTAAAAGGGGAATAATGGATTTGTAGTTTGTAATAAGGTAGTTTGAGGACAGGGGTTGACTATATTGGTGAGGGGGCTGGCGATAATGCAAACTTTAGACTTCTAACTTTGCTAAACCGATAATTATCCTATAAAACTACTTGGCGTTTGAATTGGGAACCTGTTTTACTGCCATATTGTGACTTCTTCTGTATTCATGTAAATGCTTATATTCTCACCGTGAAAGTTCCTGGAAATCTTTCTTGTCCAGAGACAAGACTTTGTTCAAAGACTTGCAGGTAAGGCCTGTTCTTGGTGTTGAGTATTTCTCTCCTAGTGTGCCACAGAACATTTCTCATCATGGTTGGTTATCTTTCACACGCAGAAGCATACAAGAGTCCTTCTTGGTATTCCAGTATTGCCAACTCCAAGAACTTGCATAAAGAGTAGGTCCTCACAAAAGAATGATCTTGTTTTAAATCATGAGACTTTGAAAAATGTTGGGTTTGATTTATTTGCCTTTTGGGTTTTGAGTCTTTAGGATACAAGTGGGTCACATTTTTAAAGTTTTTTTTTATTTTTCTGCTACTGTAAGAGCTAGAAACTTTTTTTTTTTTAAAGTGAGCATTGGCATTTTCTGACCACTGAGTTTAGCGTCGTGTTTATTTTCAAGGTTGTCAAACTTACTGATGAGCCATTTGCCTTAAGATGTTATAGTTTTTGAGGAATTCAAGTATATATTTTAAACTGATTACTCTTCTCTACATAATCTTAATTTTCATGGAGTAAATTCCATCTTTTCTGTTATATTAAGGCTTCTAGAGAGAGTTTATGCTTGTGTTTCATATGTGGCTTCTCTGAAGGTCCGGGCATCTTATCTTCCATTTGGAAATGCCCAGTAAAGTGGCTGAGGTCTGAACATCTGTCTGCACTGCAGTTTAAAGACCTGTGTCTGGCCCAGGTCAGTTGGCTCAGGCTCATGGGGCTATAAAACTGACCTGTAAATGTCTGGCCTTGGGCTGGAGCCCGCAGTATGGGACCCTGTGAGGGGGTAGGGTCCCAGGCTCCAGCCCGAGGCCGGACATCTTCACTGCAGTTTTATAGCCCTACAGCCCAAGCCCCATAAGCCAAGTCAGCTGATTCGTACCCACTGTGGGTGTTTAATTGCAATGTAGACATACTCTGAGAGGTACATCTTGGACAGCGATACCTTGGGTTATTAGTCGTTATTTCAGCACAGGAGGTATATTTGAAGAGTTGACAGTTGCTCCTTGAAGAGTCCCCCTTCTTTGAATGTTACCCAACACTTCACTGGTGTAGGAAAAATGCTGAAACGATATTAGCAATTTTAAGCTTTGCAGGTTCATAGTAAACTATTTCAGTGCCACCTACTATTGTAGCTAATCATCTAGAGGAGTGGGTGGGGATGGAATATTGGAGTTCTGAAGGGCAAGCATTTAGAAATCTCAAAAACACATTTAGAGAGCTCTTAAAATGGAATTTTGAGAATTTTCTTGTACCTAAAGAAGTCTTTTTGACAGAAGTATAATACATGGCCTTTTGGCTCTACAGATTCCAATATCAATGAAAGCAGTTGATTTTCTTAAAGATTTTCTTCACAAACTGTAAATACATTAATTTGTATAACATCGATATATTCATAAATGTCTAAAATACTGTAGGACACTTATAGGGAGGTTTTGCAAATAGAAAATATACTGTAATTAAGCAGTTAGCGTGCTTTGAGATGGAAGATGTTTTTAAGGGGCTGGTTTCATGCTGCATAAGTGGTTGAGTAATCTGAAATTACATTATATTGCAACACTAAGAAAACTGCCTTATTTATATAAGTGTACAACTTGTTGTCAGACACCCCTATATGGATTGCAGGACAGGTACAAAAATAGCAAGTAAGACATTAGTTCAAAACATGCTACAGGATTAGAGTATGGGTATAGTAATACAAGAAATGGTTGCTGAGTGTGCTGATAGTACCAGAAGGGGTTTCTGTTTTTTAGTTCTCTCATTTTTGTTTCTTTGAGAAGAGTGTTATCAAAGTTCTACTGAAAGCTTTGAGTTTCTCAAATGGTATTTTAATTAAAATGATTGTTGCATTTACTTGTTGAACACTCATTCTTGCACTTTACTTCTTAAATAACAACATTTATTCGTGGACATGTGCAGTAGGTCATAATACATTTCCAAATGTTGTGTGTTGAATTGGTTTTCTGGGACAGAGTCTAAACTCTTAATACTTCTCAAAATACATATTAATCCACTCAGCTCACAGTATTTGGAAACACCATGATGGACTACCAAATGTTTATTTGCAAAAGCTGCTCGTCTTAAAGTTCTGTGGGTACATGCCCAGTTAAAATACACACATATATATTTTTTAAATGTACAAATAGAAATAAATTAAAAATAATCAACTCAAAAGGGAAACAAACAAACAACCCCACATCACATCACAGTCTGCCTGGAAGGTCAACAAACTAGGGTTTTGTTGGAGCAGCAGGGAAGCAAATTCCAGAGCAGGGTACCCTCCTGCAGAGTTCAGAAGTGGGGACTGTTAACCAAAACAGCCCAATAGACTGGAATAGTGTATGGAGACGTGTATTATGGGTAGCCACGACACAAAACATGTAGGGCTTTTATATAAAAAACAGTTTGTATTGTTCCAGAAAGTAAATTGTTCAGTGTAGTCTGTGGAGCCACAGGTGTATGCTCTCCATATATCGAATGTCACGAAGGGCTTGTCTACACTACCGCTTGAGTCCATGTAACTTACGTCGCCACCCCTTTGAGTGACGTAAGTTACGTCGACTTTAAGTGGTGTCCATACTGTGCTATGTCAACAGGAGATGCTCTCCTACTGACATAGCTTCCGCCTCTTGTTGAGGTGGAGTAATTTATGCTGAAAAGAGCAGGGCTTTGGAGCGGAGTCCGGAGCTGGAGTGCGGAGCAGCTCTGGAGCAGTGGAGCTGCAGGTTTTTGCCTGAAGCTGGAGTGGAGCCAGAGCACAGCTCAAAAGCCCTGGATAAGAGAGCACTCTCCTGTCAGCATAGCACATCTTCACCAGATACGCTACAATGGCACAGCTGCACCGATGTAGCGAGGTGGTGTAAAATAGCCCTAAGTGAGCTGCTGCATTTCATGTTAGCTGAAACTTTGACATGATCAAGAGTAGTCTCAGGTGGGGCATGCTGCAGTAGCCAGATCTGAAGGTAATAAAGGGATCAATAACAGACCAGGTCTGCATTTGAGAAGAAAGAAAGTAGCTTCCAATCTGATGCTGAATAAGTGAAGGAGGAGAGAGAACTTCTGGCTGCTGCCTAGAAAATATTACAAGGCATGTCAAATACATGAAAACATGCTAGAGCAAAACCTTTACATGTGAACTGCAAAGTTTGTTTAAAAACAAATAAAAACCCCTATCAGTCATTTACCTGATGCCTAAAGAAGAAAAAGTTACATAGCTTTCTGATCATGTAAATGGAGAATGAAACTCTGGTATTAAACTTGAATTCTTAGCTGATTGGCTTCTGCCTCAAGTGATGGGTGGAGAAGGAAGGAGAGAAACATACTTGGGGGTGAAGTTTAATTCACTAAGGCCATTTAGGAACTTACCCGTTGCTCACTGAAAAGTGAATCCCCACCCTGTTGTTTTCAGTGGAATATTTGTAAAGAGCATGATTTAGTTAATATTGTGAAACTGAAATTAAAATTTATATATATATATTTTTTTTTAGTTGGTTTGGATGCTGCTGGTAAGACAACTATTCTGTATAAACTGAAGCTAGGAGAAATTGTCACCACAATTCCCACTATTGGTAAGAAAACTAATGATTGCTTCTCATCTAATTACTAATGTTAAATGTAATTAAACTACAGAATCATTCACTTTAAAATCCTCAATTCACCTGAGGGAGAAAAGACTTAAATGTTTTTCATTGTAGGACCTTTGTTTCAAGAGCTGGTTGGTGGGGTAGTGGGAGATGCATGTTCCCCAGAAAAGACGTTAATATAGAGTTGGACTTTTAGATAAATTCTCATTTTATGCAATTTGGTACTATCATAACAAAAAAGAGAGAGTGTGTGTTTATATACATACACAAGACAGCTCATTTAGCTTTCTTTAGAAAGTGAAATTTGTGAAGTCACTTGCTTACAGACAGCCCCCAAACCTGAAGCAAATACTCACCAGCAATCACACAACAAAAACACTAACGCAGGAACCTATCCTTGCAACAAAGCCCGTTGCCAACTCTGTCCACATATCTATTCAGGGGATACCATCATAGGACCTAATCACATCAGCCACACTATCAGAGGCTCGTTCACCTGCACATCTACCAATGTGATATATGCCATCATGTGCCAGCAATGCCCCTCTGCCACNTGTATGGTAACACCCATTGTTTCGTGTGTGTGTGTGTATATATATCTATATATCTATCTTCCTTCTGTATTTTCCACTACATGCATCCGATGAAGTGAGCTGTAGCCCACGAAAGCTTATGCTATAATAAATTTGTTCGTCTCTAAGGTGCCACAAGTACTCCTGTTCTTTTTGCAGGTACAGACTAACACGGCTACTACTCTGAAACCTATTTTTAAGAGGACAGCTGGCAGATTTATAATAACTTTTACATAGTCAATGTCAATATTTAACCACTTTTTTCTTTCTTTTTAGGTTTTAATGTGGAAACAGTAGAATATAAAAACATTTGTTTCACAGTTTGGGATGTTGGTGGTCAAGATAAAATTAGACCTCTTTGGAGGCATTACTTTCAAAACACACAGGTAGGAGTTCTTATGTTTTACAAGTAAAAAAAAATTGCACATACATTCATATTTAAATGAAGACCACTGTGTACAGTATCTCCAGAAAATGGTCTGCCTCCATTTCCATTTTCTTCTCATGAGTTGGTCCCCACCATATTTGCTGGAATTCTGAGGATCTGTGGCTTTTTTGTTTCTGTTTAGCTGGGTTTTTTCCTTCCCATCTGGAAGGCTTCATGTCTTATGCTGTGTCTACACTACAGACTTTTGCCAGCATAGCATCCAGTCAGTCAGGGATGTGAAGAGGTATGATTCCCCTAGTGTATATACAGTTATACCAGCAAAACTGTGCTTTTACCAAATAATTGTTTTTTCTCTAAGGGACAGTGGTGAAGGGGGAATTGTAATTTTACTATGCCAGTGCAAGAGCAGTTTTGCTGGTCAAGTTGTATCCACACTAGGATATGTCCATGTTAGGAGCACTTTGCTGGTGCAGTATACCAGAATTCCAATACCAGTAAAGTACTCCTAGTGTAGACATAGCTTATTATAGTTTGACTTGGATAGACAGGATTCCCATGAGGGACCTTCCAGTGTTGCTCCTTAATGTGACAGAGGAGTCACTAAGCTATGTGATGGACTATCTAGCATCATTAAATTTGATGCTTTGTCTGCTAACCTTTTGAAACTGAAGAGGGACTACAAGTAAAGAAGTAAGTTAATGCCTAGCTGCCCTTGTAGGTATTTCTTTTCTAACCAAACTGAAGACAGACGAGAGATTTTTACTTAGAGTAAAATAAATATATATAAAAATAATATTCACATGCACATATACATTATGGTTAAATACAAGTTGTGTTTATTGGGCTCCCTTTGCTTATAAAGTGTCTAAAAATGTTACTGAATACCGTTAATCGGGTGGTATTGCTGGTTGTTTGATGATCCGGGCCATGTCAAGTTCACTTCTTCAGTGCTTCTGTCATTGCTGCAGGGGATTACAATGTGCTTCTTGGGTATTTAGTAGAAAGACAAGTAATTTATCACATTTCTATACACCCCAGCAGCAGAGGAGATTCATGCCTGTCGCTCTGCTTTGTGCAGGATTGTTGCTAGGAAACTTCTCTCTGCAGTAGCACAGGCATGATTCTGGGGCATGTGCAAATAGGAGTGTGTGGTGGAATGTGACTAGACAAAGGGACTGGCACAGTAGTCTAGTGACAGCATATCAGTTGAGGACCAAAAATTTTACCCTACTGACATCTTCAGACCTATTATAGAAACATCAGGGACCTTCAAAGGGGGAGAATCTGCTTCTTCAGAGGAGGGTACGCCCACATCTCGAATACTGTGTACAGATGTGGTCTCCTCACCTCAAAAAAGATATTCTAGCACTAGAAAAGGTTCAGAAAAGGGCAACTAAAATGATTAGGGGTTTAGAGAGGGTCCCATACGAGGAAAGATTAAAGAGGCTAGGACTCTTCAGCTTGGAAAAGAGAAGACTAAGGGGGGACATGATAGAGGTATATAAAATCATGAGTGATGTTGAGAAAGTGGATAAGGAAAAGTTATTTACTTATTCCCATAATACAAGAACTAGGGGTCACCAAATGAAATTAATAGGCAGCAGGTTTAAAACAAATAAAAGGAAGTTCTTCTTCACGCAGCGCACAGTCAACTTGTGGAACTCCTTACCTGAGGAGGTTGTGAAGGCTAGGACTATAACAATGTTTAAAAGGGGACTGGATAAATTCATGGTGGCTAAGTCCATAAATGGCTATTAGCCAGGATGGGTAAGAATGGTGTCCCTAGCCTCTGTTCGTCAGAGGATGGAGATGGATGGCAGGAGAGAGATCACTTGATCATTGCCTGTTAGGTTCACTCCCTCTGGGGCACCTGGCATTGGCCACTGTTGGTAGACAGATACTGGGCTAGATGGACCTTTGGTCTGACCCGGTACGGCCTTTCTTATGTTCTTCTTATGTTCTTAACTGTAAGACTTTCAGGTGGGGATTTAAAGAGTGGAAGGCAGTATGGAATAAGCTCTTTGATATTTCTCTTTTAATGTCAGAAATGGTGTTAGGAACATTTGGTAAAAACACATTTCTAAAAATTTAATTATACTTAAAAGATTGAGAACCCTCAGCTTTATAAGGTGGAGGACATCTTAATAGTGTCTAGATAATGCATCTCTAGCTGTCTTTGATGCAATGGAACATCTGAAAATAAGAAACTATCACAATTTGGCCAGTTATCTTTCCCTGAAATTCTGATATGCAGACCACAGTCTGGGAATCGTAGCCTTGTTTGTGGGTTTTTGTTTGTTGTTTTTTAAAACCTAACATACACTGTGAAAATTATGTTAATGTCATGTCTACTGATGACCTAGCTGTCTGAAGAATGTCTACCGCATGTAGTCCATGATCTTTCTCTGTATATGTTAATTAAAAGATTACTACTTTTTCAAACTTGCATTTCTTAGAGGGGAAGCAGACAGAACTGTACTCCTACCCAATAATTCATGTCCTCTTTTTCTTAGAACACTGCTGTATGCTTAAGTTTTATGGTGACTTATCAAAGCTGCTTAACTTTTTGCAGGGTCTCATTTTTGTGGTAGATAGCAATGACAGGGAGAGAATTCAGGAAGCAGCAGAAGAACTGCAGAAAATGGTAAATATCAATATATTTGGAACAGAATTGCCATCTTCTGTATTTACTTTACCAAATCCGCTTTTCTGCAAATGGTGGATATGCCAGTTTTGCTGAAATTTCAAAACCCGTGCACCTTCGGAAAGTCTTAAAACGTGTATTGTAGACCTCCTTTTTTTTTTATTATTAATATAATTCATCACTACTTATCTAAAATTGTTTAGAACATGAGTGGACTCTAGGTCGAGAACTACTAATGACTTCACCCAATTCCCTTTGGGATGTAAAACCCAAAAGAAAAGTAATCTCTGTCGACAGTGAGCTGTCTATACAATTTAAATCCAAACTGCTGTTTGAAACAATGTTGCTTTACCTACACTAGTGGAATTTGTACCATGGGTACTTGATGATCTCAATCAGAAGCTACTCACTGTGATTTGGGGAGTGAGAATGAAAAAACTTACAGCACTTTGCCCTTTGTTTCGTAATTGCATCTCTTTAGCTGCTTGTTACAGTAATTAAATGGAAAAATAACTAGCATGGTCTCTTATTCTGTTAGCTTCAGGAAGATGAGTTGCGAGATGCAGTGCTACTGCTTTTTGCGAACAAACAAGACTTGCCAAACGCCATGGCAATCAGTGAAATGACAGATAAATTAGGTCTTCAGTCTCTGCGTAACAGAACTGTAAGTACTAAAGTTTTGGTCCAATTTTTTGTAAGCAAATGTACTCTTCCCTTTAAGTTTTAAGCTGTCATCTCTTTTCTGTGGAAAGATGTAATGTGTATTTGACATGTGCAGTGTTTTTTCTACAAAAGAGTGACATAAAACACACATACTTGTGTAATAAAAATAGGTGATCAAGAGCAAATAAAATGCTTCATTACTCCTTTATTTTTTAAATAGGAAGATACAACCATTGCAGACTATTGAATATCTTGGGCCATGTTTTAACTATGTGTGTGTTGCCTTTACTCTTCTATTTGTTATTTTGAAGAGAGACTGAGAATGGAATTGTGTCCAAGAGTTTTGATTAAAACAATCTATGATTAAAAATGCCCAACAGGATAAGGGAGGCTTCAACTACACACAACTTTTGTTGGGGACTTTAAATCACTGTGTTGTTGTTCCTCATTGCATTTTTTTGCATCACTTTACGTCTTCATGTTGACAGTCGTGGCTTATGTCATTATGAACTGGTTTTAAAAAGAGACGTGTTAAATCATGTAGTAAAAATTCGTTACCTATGAGCTCAATAGCACCTGATTAAAACAAAGAACTTTAATTTACAATTCTTTACACTGTACTTTATTCATCTTCAGTTTCACTTTGATTCTTGTGCACTAATATAATGTGTCAGTATTTGAGTGACAGACACAGCAGGAGAATCTTCAAAACCCAATTGCTAATTGAAATTTAAAATTTTTCTTGAAAGTATCTTCTGTTACTGTTAGGCTTTGTGGTGGTGGGAAATAAGTTTTGAAAAACATACTTGTTGGGATCAAACTACATGAAATTGTACCATAAGAATTACACCCTGGTAGTATGTAGAAATTCAGTATTTTAAAGTTCACATTTCATTTTATTTTATGTTTTGTTCCTTAACAGTGGTATGTCCAAGCGACCTGCGCTACACAAGGAACTGGTCTGTATGAGGGACTTGACTGGCTGTCAAATGAGCTCTCAAAACGCTAACTCAAACTGGATGACTTTCTCACCACGGACATGTTTGATATAAGTGGTCTAGGCTTGTTACAAAAAAATTAGTTTTCATCTTGGTTATTAAACAGTATCTGGAACGGGTTTGGGCAGGATATTACAGCGTTTCAAGTTATTTTGTTGCCAATTATTGTTTACCAAGCTATATGTTGCAGAAGTAGCAATGTGCTTGGGTTTAAAAAAACACACTTTTTTCCAAGTTAAGGAGTTTATCTTCTGATTTTTACTTCCCTTGTTATGTTAAATGCCTGAATATAGTTATTGTGACACCTTTAAAATCAGTTTTGAATACTTTTTGAGCCCCAATAAATTAATGTTTTTTAAAGATTTCCCCCCGCTACTTTAGTTTACTGATACCTTATTTCATTCCTCAGACAGTCTGCTGATTTAAAAATGTAGCATTCCATTTATATTTATTTCTCTCCCTTGCCAAAAAGACTTGTTCCAGCCAAAAAAATGCTCTAAAACACTATTCAAATCTACTGCACTGAGGAACATTTTATTAACCTTGGGTTCCATCAGCCCAACTTGCCTTTGTGTGAATTGGATTTGATGGGTAGCATAGTTCTGTGCTGGTTGCAAAGAGCTCATGTTGAGGTGGTTTTTAATATTCAGCAGATTGTCTTCCTTTATATTGTATCTCTTTATGTTGCATGTTGCTTTTTGGTATCAGCCTGAATGTTTTCGCCCAGTGTATAATAATTCTGCTGAAGTTTTACTGTTTATTGGTGAACATATCTTCATAAAGAAAATTTTTTGAAAAATCATCAAACTCAATGGATTAGTTTCTTCATAACCCACTTGGAATTCTTCCTAATAAAATGATAAAATGTATAGTTTTGTGTATGCTCTTATTGAATCTTAAATTTGTGAAACTGATACGAACATTTGACAGACTTATTCTTTTTCCATAAATTGAGTTGTTCTGTAGTTTGTGAACACAAATCTCAGATTTTCTATTTTTGAGGGAAGGTCCCTGAAAATGGTCAGGTAACTTGTATACAGTGCAGTAGGTAATCATCATCAAGGCTTAAATAATTCTGTAAGTGTCTTTTGAAGCTGTAAATCTAAAAATCCTTTTAAGATGTTCAGATATGAAAATACTAACCGTTAAAAATTGTAATAAAACAAATACAAACTGCCCAAAAAGCATGCATGTCTGTTTCATAGTTATATGTACAATATGGGTTGCAGTAGCAAAGCAACAAATGAGTTCTGGTGGTGCCTGCATGAAAACTTGACCATCTATAGGGATTTATTCTGATGCTTTAGTAATGGTAGCAACAACGTGTTTTGGAAAATCCAAGCAAGTCCATGTGAGCTTCACCAGGTCCTTCCTTGCTTCCTTTTTCTCTCTCTCTCCACCACCCCAGAGACCTATCTGAACTTACATCTCAGGCTGCTACTCTAAAACAAATGAATTCTTGCTTGACTCCATTGCCATTAGTGCTCAGAGTGTTCTGAATATCTAACAGATGTCTTTCCCACTTCATTGAGGATTTTTGGCATTTGGGAGGCTAGTTCTGATTAACTTCCAGAATATAGAACATAAGTCTTCACTTTTTATTAGTGCAGCTGTTCCACCACCGTATTCTTAATTCTCTAGATTTAGCTAGTCGTGTGGGGGTGGAATTTTTTGGAAATAACGTTGATTAAATGATGCAATCCATATACAAATTTATTGGTAAGTGTGAGGAACATGGGGAAGCTGTGTTGTTGTTGTTTTTTTAAATTAATATTATATGTACCTCTGTTTAATTACTATCATGCTGTCTGCTGCTTGGGTGCAAAGAGTTAAATCAGTCCTGGGTGGGTTGTGTGTGTGTGGTTTTCTGTTTTGTTTTTTTCTTCCCACCTCTGTGGGAACCCAGCCAATAGCTGTAGAGAGGTAAATCTCCAATACTTAACAATACTGATTTCAGTTCCTTTGAACGTTTATTACTACCATGCTCTGCTCAGCAGACAGGCTGGTAACCCCAAATGGGAGGGTATCCAATGGGGAAAAACAAAGCTTGGAAGGGATTAAAAGCCTCAGCCCTGAAGCTGACCAGGAGTCAGAAGAGGAGCCAGTGACTGCTGGGGACACACTGATCCTCTTCTCCTAGAAGTTGGAGTATGAGGGATAATACTGGCCTACTGAAGTCTTGAGGGAAATGCTAGACTTAAGAAATTTGTGTAGGCCTTTTTGTCTCTAAGCTTTTTCTCTCTGACTGCTATGTGTTTATGGATAATTAAATAATTCTTTGTTTTGAAGAAATCATCCTGAGTCCCTGTATTTTTCCCACTGGTTACAACTCCTGAAGGGATGCCTTTAGCAGGGGCCAAACTCAGTTGAAGCTGCCTGGGAGACTCAGTTGGTAATGAGGGTGCTGTAATCTGGAGACCTAATGTAAAAGTGGCATGGATTGCTAGATTCCACTCTGAGAGAAGTGCAGGGACTGGGCCTGTCACTTGAAAGAGGAACTCATGGAGATACTGAATGAGGGGTCAAAGGTACAGCTTACCCTGAACTATGACTATAAGCAAAGAGAATAGGTGAAAATTCTTAGATATTGGTTATCTTGTCTACCAGTGGAATTGCTGAAGTTATTCTTAAGTATTTAAATTATGTTGAACTGAACAAAGTATTTAAAAAATTTGTTTCTGGGAGAATGGTCCAGGGGCATCAAATGCTGCTTCTCAGTGATTAGAATTCTGGTCCCATCTGCTAGGTGCTCTGTGAGGACAACTTGATCTTGGAGAAGAGGGAACATGGCTATTCTCTTGAGCAAAGGTAAAGACATAGGGTTGTGTTGTGCTGCTCTGGAGTGGGTGAAGAAGTAAATCACAGTTTATAAAGGTATGTCAAATAACGATGGGGAATAATATCTACCTCTTCATTGAGTGATTGTCCACACAGATTCCACACTTTGTGTGCATGTGACCTATGCATGTGAGATTGATTTAAATAGCAGTGTCTGTTTGTGCCCCATAGGTAAAGTCTTAAAGGGCCGGGAGGCTTCAGCTGCCACGCAGTTCCTTCTTAATACCTGAAAGATGGAACCTAGTAGCATCAGCTAACTTGCTCTAAGACACTAATGCAGGTTTGTAGTTAAGATTAGTTCATTGTGGGTCTTTTTGTTTTGTTTCGTTTGAGCGCTCGGGCTATTTCTTACAAGCCCCACTCAAAAGTGATTTCCTCTGTACGGAGCCAAAAGCAGTGTCACTCCTGGGACCTGGGCAGACACTAATTCCCTCTGATGGTTTCTGAAGAGTGCGGGAAATGTTTTTTGTCTTGTCTGAGTAATAATTCATTTAAACAAGTTCTGTCTGAATATGCTTAGTGAGGAATCTGTTTGTCAAAAAACATTTCCTGAATCTTTTTTGTTGTCTGTATTGTTACGGACGTACTTGATGACAAGTATTTGGAAATAAATTACCAAAATAATTGAAAGGCATCATTATTTTGTGTTTTGACAAATAAAATGCAGACTTTTTTAAAACGTGCACAGAATTTTTAATTTTTTGGTGAATTCCCCCCAGGAGTAGCCTATGGTACGGACTGCAAGACAATATCTCCAATAGAACTGCCCCACTTCTTTATCTTCCCACACCCCTCAGGTGTATATGGCATCCACCAGTTTTTTGCCATTTAGTTCAGTCTTGTGCTGGTCTGTTCAGGCTCCTGCATTTCATGTTGGTGGATTTGACTTTATTGTTCAGCGTAATGTTTTTCTAGGTTGGCCTCTTTTCGCGCCCCCCCCCCTTTTTTTTTGCTGTATGTATTTAGATGGAATAAATGAGCCAAAGGTGTTAACGTAACCCAGTCGCTGTTCAGCATTAAACAGTGGTAAACTGGGTTTGGTATACAGAGACCTCAGACTGCTTAGTACTGTGGCAAGCACACCATTAAAAATCTTTCTCGCCTTTGATTAAAGATACAGGGGAAAAAGGAAAAGCAGTGAAAGCATTTGAAATGAAAAACAATAAATAAGGCTTTAATTTTATCAACATCCCTTATTCCCTTTCCCTTTAGCTGGACAAAGGTTTTTTTTTAGAAGAGGGGGAGGGGAACCTTGTCTGACAGTCTCCTAGAAGGTATAAAAGATTGTGGTAACTGTCTTTTAGAGGGAATGAGAAGAAGTTAGTTGAGATTAGCTAGAGGAGCTGCTGTTAAAGTCCAGTCCCATTTCATCCCAGGTGGTGGTTGGGATTCAACTGGAGCCAGTGTGGTGGTGGTATCTGGATCCTTTTCTCTGGCCTGGTCAGGACAACTCTCAGGATGGGGGTGTCAAAGGTCTGTGGTCTTCCTATCCATTAATTACTTCAGCAGTTTCCGTAGCTTTGTATGTTCTCGCATTCCAGAATCCAATTTTCATTACTGATCTTGCCTTGAGCAAAGCACTTTTCAGGACATTGGTCAAATCCATAAGGAAGCCCATGTCCATCATATTCTTCACATGAAGTTGATCTCTTGTTTGAGCCTGCTGCATACTGTTATGGCTCCTGGTGTATGTTTCTGAAGTAATTTTTTTTTTTTTTTATGTGGTAGTTACCAGCTTCATGCACAACTTTAAGTCCACAGCTCCTTATTCATTATTTGGAGTTGTCCATATGTGAACACTCCCCCATCTTCCACCCAGGGAACATGCTTGTAGCTTTGAATGCCCCAGGTCTCTGGAGGAGGTTTTATTCCTTTTCTTCTAGGCAAGTCCTTTCACCTCTGGGGGTTGTACAGTGAGAGTCTGATTGAGAGTTGAGGGAGAAATCCCTGAGGGGTACCAGGAAGTCATCAGAAACCCACAGGATAGATCCCACCCTGGTATTCACTATGTATTCTCCTTACTATCTCTACTAACCATGGCCAGACTGGCCTCCCTGGAGAGCAAAACTATATTCTAGGAAACTCTGAAGAAAACCCTCCACATTCTTCACTTGTCCCAACCTCAGCTTGTCGAGGGTGAGGAGGAATACAATGGAGGCTGTCACTCATCAGAACAACAGCTTCCTGTCCTCTCATCATCCTCTCCAGATGAAGTGGTTGACTTCCCCCATCCATAGCTTCCATGGATGAGTTTTTTGAAGTCTTCCAGGATTTGATTAAAAGAATGGCTGAGACACTGGATATCGACTTGTTCGCCACAGTGACAACACCAAGCGCCCAAACTTGCAGTTGAGGCATGAGCCTGTGCTTGTTGCAAGACACCATTTCTTTAGTGGTCTTGAGGATTCCTCTGCCTGCCCACAGCTTCCCCTGGTCACCAGGATAGTTTCCAAGACCAGGAAGGATAAAGCTGTTAACATGATAGCTCCTTACTGGCCGAGACAGTTTTAGCTGCCAGACCTGCTGCAGACATCTGACCTCTCATACAGCTGCCAGATGTACTGTCTCAGAACCAAAGTCAGATCCTGCATCCAGACATCTGAATGCTTGGATATTGGCTGATCTGACAGACTGCTCCCTGCAGGTTCAGAGAATTCTCAAAGCAGGAACACTTACTCAGAGTGGAAAAGTTTTTTGTCCCCTCCCCCCCCCCCCCTGGGCAGCCCCAAATAATTTGGATCCAGTAGAGGTGCCAAAGATCCTAAACTATTTACAATTTATTAAACCAATAGCACTGCCATTTGCTTCTTTCAAGATCCACCTAGCAGCAATATTGGCATGTCCATGCTCTGGTACATCCACCTTCAGTCTTTTCTTTCCCAACAGTGTCTAAATTCCTTAAAGGCCTTCTTCATACTTAAGTTACAGTTAGACATCTCGCTCCCTGGTGGGGCCTCAGTCATCCTCAAGAAGCCTCCTTTTGAGCCACTGTTGGAATGCTCCATGTACTGCCTCACTATTAACACATGTTTTCTGGTACACTGCAAATCTGTATAAATGCCTTTCTATAGTGAAGGCACTAAGACACAAGGCTGAGGGCTATATAAATAATTAAAACACGTCCTCATCCCCTTTTCTTCTTAGCCAAAGACAAAGAACTATTTTACTAACTGGAATATTGTCCAGTTCTGGGCACCATACTTTGGGAAAGATGTGCACAAATTGGAGAAAAGCGAGAGGAGAGCAATAAAAAAATGATTGAATGTCTCAATGTTTGAGGAAAGACTGGGAAAGAACATTGGGTTTGTTTAGGCTGGGGAAGAGAAGAGTGAATGGGGACGTAAGTCTTCAACTACGTAAAAGGTTGTTATAAAGAGGGGAGTGATAAATTTTTCTCCTTGTCCACTGATGACAGGAAAAGAGCTAATGGGCTTAAATTGCAATAAAGGAAAGTTAGGAAGTTTTTTCCTAATACCTAACCTAAGTGGAAGGGTAGTTAAGCACTTGGAACAAATTACCTAGGGAGGCTGTGGAATCCCCATCACTGGAGGTTTTTAAGAAAAAGGTTAGACAAACAGTTACCAGGGATGGTCTAGAGAATACTTAGTCCTCACCGAAGTAAAAATAATACCTCAGTGCAGGGGTGTGGACCAGATGACCTTTTCGGGTCCCTTCTAATCCTACGATTAAAAAGCACTGTAGCTTTTTAGAGTAGTTGTTTATATCTGATGCATCCTCTTTGAGTCTAGCCATGCAGTCATTGCTCAGGTATAATTCCCATGGAAGTCAGACTATTTTAAATTGAAAGAGGGGCCAACACACTAATAGGTCTTTTCCATCTCCAAAATCAGTTCAAACTGAGATTGTGTTTTGGAAACTAACTCTCTGATCTGGACACACAAGGCTAATGAAGATGGCTGGTGCTCTTATTGCTGTAAGAGGAAATCCTGAGTTCCTGAAGGTGAATTTTTACTCTTTCTTGGATGTGGAACTCAGTGCAATATAATGAACAACTTACAGATTGGCATTGACCTAAAAATCTTTTAACATAACTTCATGCAGAATATTATATATTTGTATATACTAGAAGATTAGGAATATTCTATAGCTGAGATGCCAAATATTGAAGAAAAAATATGGTTGAATT
This sequence comes from Platysternon megacephalum, assembly GCA_003942145.1. NCBI lineage: Eukaryota > Metazoa > Chordata > Testudines > Platysternidae > Platysternon > Platysternon megacephalum. The sequence continues at coordinate 6,008,958 of QXTE01000025.1, forward strand.
CTGAACAGATCATCTGTTTTACTTTGTTCCCTTTATGATTCATATGAAGGTTTGCAAAAAATGAATGGGTTTTTATTTGCCTGAATCTTGGGGGAATAATTGTGCTTCACATGATGGCATATAGCTATGGCTATTCAAATGCATCCATAATTCATTATTTGTCTTTTTCAAAAAATTCTAGTAATCCAAATACAGGGCAGAAACATGAGTCAACTCCCCCATCACACATCCCAAATAGGGGCTAGTTGAAGTGAACAGTTCATGAGCAGCCCATCAGTAAAACTTGTTTGCATAAACTCTTTGATCAGTATCTGGCAGTGGTTCATGAATGATTTGCAGACAGAAAAAGTGCTATGTATTAAATTAACAGCTCTATGCTGTGTACAATTCTATTGTAAGTACTTTGTTGTTTGTCCTAGTTTTAAATTACATTTTTAGCAATATACATGTTCTGACAAAAAATGGTGTGTTCTGCTGCAAAAGGAAAATGAGGGGAATGGTATAATTTGCGATGTGTTTAAAGCCTAAAGTCCTACTCTGTAATCCCTTATGCATGGGGGTAATCTTTGCCCAAGCGGCTAGGTTAAGGCAAGATGGGTGTGACACATAACCCCAGCAGGCCTTCTGTATGACTATACCTCTCCTTTTTGTGAAGGGTTGAGGTCCCTTAAGGATAGGCACCCCGGGTGCTTGCTTTGTTGTAGCGAATATGTCTTGGCACAACGTTCTATCTGTCACTCATTCTCCAAGAATACAGCGTGAGAGCCACCTCGCTGAAGTTGTTCCTTGTAGAGAGACCAAGGCTGGCTGCTTCAGCCACTGAGAGGAGGGCTACAACTTGGCCTCAGTTAGACCTATTAATGCCACACTGAACTGTGATTCCATGCCCAGGTCCTGTCCACTTTGTGGCCCTATTGATCGTTAGCACAGATGTCTGATAGGCAGGCTCCTGTCCCTAGTAACTGATAAGATGACACTGAAGGGTCACCAACCAAATGATTAATCTCAGGCTCATTCATACAAGGGCCATAAGCCTGAGGAGGCTCTGGTACTAACTTCTAAGTCTGCACAAGGGCTACACTCTAGTTTGGCAGACCACACTAGTTTTAGGCCTGGCCCTTCCTCACTGAGCCTGGGCCTAAATGCCTTGGAACCTGAATCATTGGAACCCACCGTCTCTGTGATCATAGCCCCTTCTACTTTCCACATTGTTACTGATTTCCTTTATCTTACCCCCCAAACCATAGCTGGAGCTAAGTGTTATCAGTGCCCTGATACTAGAGTCCCTTCTCTGTGAGGGATTGAGGGTAGTAATATCCAACCCCTCAGCCATGTAGTCAGCGATGTACCAGATTAGAGCGGTAGCCTCTCTACCTTCATCCCTCAGGTAACACAGTAGAGTCAGGAAGAGAGGGCTTCTCCTATGTGGTCCCTCCCCCCCAGCTATGTATCCTCCCCTCAACATTCTCACTACCCATGCTAGGTTGTGCCACCATACTGCCTGCATCAAGTCTCAGGGGATCACCCTTTTCAAAGAGACCAATTATATCATCTCAGACAAGCCCATTGGTACAGCCACAGATATTTGAAAAGCAGGAGAGTGAGGAAGAACTTAATTACAGGCTGCAGTGGATGCATCTGGCACAAGCTTGCACAGTTGCCATGAGGAGGTGTTATGCCATTCCTAAGCATTGCTCATAATTTTTAAAGACAAAACAGCTGCCTTAGTTGCTTCCTAGGCCAGGGAGAGAGTCCATCAAAATTTCCTTCCTCCTCTGCTACTGTATCTGTTTAAATATACTTAGGCATTCTGAAATCCAACCTCTGTATACTTAGAGCACACATTGCACTTCTTTATCCCCTTTGGAGGCCTTCCACGTGTTTTACAGTAATTGGGATGTATTAGCTAAAGTTTGTAGATATGAAAACTGAGGCACAAAAAGTTTGTCCTATAGTGTAATCCTGATAAAGTTGCTGAATAGCTGTACAGAACTTTGTGAAACCAACATAAAATATCTTCCTCTCAATAACTCTATTCACAATCACGTTTCATTCAGCACTTTTTCCCAAAGTAAGCAAGAGCATCCACATATTGCAATTACTTTACTTCAGAACTTATCCAGCTGTGGTCCATGACCATGGAAGGCTTCTTGCTGGTAGACAGAAGAGCTGACAGCCCACGTGCCAGTGGCTCTACTTCTGTCTACACTGCATTGAGTTATAAATACATAAATATTTTTTCCATGACACTAGTTACCAGAGATGGTGAGTTCACAAGTCTGAGAGGCCCCCCCCAGATAGCGTAGTTTTCGAAAGCTACAAACTGCAGGGAGATAAATAGAGACAGTGCAGTGATGCTACAGTTTGTACATGTAAACTATGGTGAATTGGCTATATGATTCTGAACCACAAAGGTATAGGCCACACTGGAGTATGGGCAGGCAGAAAGAGAATTACCCTAGACAAATATGTACAAGGATAAAAAGCCTTCTGCCCCAGAGTTCCTCACCACCACAGGTGAAATACATGATTTAAGACTCAAAGTCCTTATCAGAAAACATCTTTAATCAAAATATCTTACATGCAAGGTGCAATGGATACATAGCTGGTACGCAGGGTGGTATAAACAGGTACCTATGGCATGTTGTTTTTACATATGTACATTAGTCTGATTCAAAATGATTTTTCATCACTTATTTTTGAGCACCCAAAAGCTTCACAAACACTCCCTACTCAAGCGCTTACAATCTAAATATAAAATGCAACAAATGAAAACAAATTGAGAGCAGCAGGTTACAAGTTATAGTAACATCCCACAGTAATTCACACCAGTTGTGTGCTCATCGTAGTAATGTACAGTGGGTGTTAATTTTCCATGGTCAGCAACCCTCTTAACCCATATTTCCCCACCATCCTCCCACCCATAGGTGTCTGTCAGCAGTGAACTCTAGCCCCTCAGCTTAGGCCTGCTCCACCCATTCCCTTCTAAGAATCATCTCTCTTCCCCTCAATGGAAGAGTTCCAGAAAGTCACTTCTGACACCAGAAAAGGCTCTGAGGGCTGGAAAGTAAAAGTTTGCTGATGGCTGTTCCAGCAGCAGCAGTGTCTGTCTCTACTCCCATAGCCAGCACCAGTCACAAGGGGGAAGGCTCCATTCTAATAGTGTTTCCAGGGAGAGGTAACAGTGCATGTGCTTGGGCCTTGTGCCCTAGGACTTTCCTCCCATTTCTCTTGGTGAGAGAAAGGAGTTCCTCTCCTGGCCTGTTCTTTCTACTCTCTCCCACCATGAAGGTTATAACAGCTTCAGTCCCTATCCTTGCCTAGCAGCAGCCACCTACCCTGTGAGGAGGCTCTACAGCCCATGAGGTGCCAAGGAGAGTGGCAATACTTAGACCCCCATACTAGTTTGACTGGTACCAATTGTCACATAATTAAGGGTTCAGCTCATCGGAGGCTCACATATCACATTTTTGAAAACACCATGGAACAATTGCCCATATCAGCATGTATAGTACTATGAAAATGCTACCACTGTATTTATTATTATGAGGTACATGTATGGACCTTGTTTGAGTGTCAGATTAGTTTGCACTGTTTGGTTGTTCCTGGGGTCAAGCAACAGGAGCAGAGTAAGGTAAGGTTTTTTGGATGTCCTAAGTCTGTGCATCCCCATAGTTTTCAGTTTAGTAAATTTTTTCATTTTAAATATTCAGTTTAACTTTTGCACTTTGAGGAAGCCACCCTGTTCTAATGCATTTTTAGTGTTCCTATCTGCATGATATGTGCCTTTTCATTGTGGATAGGGGTGAGAATTCTACTTGATTTTTAAGCATTAGACATTCAGAGCTTGTTCTGCCCTGGAAGGCACTAATAACCAGAAAACTAGTCAAATGAGGACAATAATATCTGGAGTTAAGGGAAAGTTATCAACTGAAACAAGGAAAATTAGTAAAACTGTATAAATCTTGTTTGCAGAATCTTTTCAGTTTCCATGACCAACATTTTGGAGAAAGGAATCCCTGGGTAGTGGGTATTTAAATAATTAACTATTTCCATTAAGGTATGGTAATGTACATCCTTAGACATCCCAAATATTCTCCAACATAACCAGGAAAGATTAGACTTGATATTGCTAAATTGAAAAGTGTGAGCAAGCAGGCGTTATGATGGAAAAAAATGGAGCAAATCTGACTTAAAAATCTTTGCAAGTCACCTTTAAGCATTTTCACCCCAAGAATTAGATACATATTACTTATGTGAAGTGTTATTTTCTTCCCCTCCCCCCAAACCAGGAAAAAATTGTTCTCCAGAAGCAACTAATGCTTTCCTGCAAATCAAAAACTGGCAAGCAAAATTTAAAAAGCTCCTTCCCACCCAAACTGTGTTAGGAAACTGACCTAAAACTTTTAGTATGTTTTCTAATGCTAGATATAGATAACAGCAGGAATCAATACTCAAAAGTTAATATAGTTCTTACATTTTTATTTTTAGTAAACTTGATACTGGTTTACAATAATCAACAACTGGTCTTTAAAATCTGATTTTTTTCATTTATTTTAGAAAGCCTTTCAGTGGCTACAAATACATTTAGTGGGCAAGGAAAATGTTTCTTAAACCATTTTAATCCTAAAATTTAATATGGTTTTATGTTGATTGTACAAGTCTATTCAGATGTTGGTATTTGGTTAGAAAGTATCTTGTCAAAAAAAGTAGTAGTACACTGAACACGCAGCTTGCTAAAGCCTAGAGAAGCATCAGGAATGCTTAATGAATAAATTTATATTTTTGAGTATTTAAAACGGAGGTGACATTTGTCCTGCACTGAAAGTAGTTTTAATTGATTTGATTCAACACAAGTAATTTGCTTACCCTCTTTTTATATCCTATTCTGAATTATACAAACAGGGTTCAGTTCACGTGTACTTTTATAGAAATCAGATTAGATTCATAGATCTGTAACAAAATAATCTCTTAATCAGTTAAAAACACCTATAAAAAGGTATGATAATCGAACTTTTCTTTTTTTAAAACATCCCCATCTGTTTTAAATATATTTGGACTTCCTATTAGTGTAGAAAAAGGGAAAGGAGAAGCTATGTCATGCAAATGTTATGAACAGTCAGACAAAACGCTCAATAAGAAATTTATAATCGAAATGACAGGCATGTGAACTTTTTTCCAATAATCAGTCTAGCTTCTGTCTTTATAAAGTTACATACAAGCCAGGATACAAGTTAAGTTCCCCTAAAGTAAACAAATTCCTTGTTTAAAGGCCTGGAACAAATGCCATGCAAATGTTAGTCTTATTTCCACTTTAAATCACATATTAATGCTATATGATCAGAGGGATGAGAGACACTTGGCAAGGCCTGGTGGGTGGTAACTTCTTCATGACTTGGCAATGGAATTACTTGTTCAACCTCTAAAGCATTTATGTCAATGAAAATGTAGTCCAGGCATCCATGAAACCCACCAACATAATTTGTATAAGCAGGTTCTCCACAAGCACTTTGCAGTTTGAAAGGATGAGTTAGAGACATATTGCATCTTTCTTCTTCTCCATTAGAGACCCAGTCTTCATGATCCTCAGCAATATTGCCACTGTTGATAAAACTATACATTCCAGTTGAAGGTGTACTATTAAAATCACCGCAGAATATGACAGGTATGCCAGGATATAGATCACATGTAACATGCCTAATGTGAGACAAAGCTACAGCAATTTGGATGAGACGGATGTTTCCACCTATGAACATAAAAGCATGTTAATTAAGTATTCTATGTATTCAGTAGTTTCAAATGAGTTTTATAAACCACTGCTGACTGATAGTTTGTGGCAATATACATTTTAAAACAGCAAGGCTTCAACTTCAGTGCATGATTGTAGGGACTGTGCACCTTTAAACATACCCCTGCAATTTTCCCTCCCAAGTAAGAGTGAATCTAGAGAAACCAAGTAACTTATTTGCTAAGGATTGAGCAGGAGCCTTTTCACCCTTGCTCAGTTCTTCAGTTAATCCCCTGGCCTAATGGGCCACTGGCTTCACCCCACCATCTCAGTGGCTTTTTTCTGCCCCTACACCCTTTAGGAACACCAAGAAACAGGAGGTAATCTCCCCTCCAAGTTTTTGGGCCTAGAAGGGAGACAAGGTTTGAGAGGCCCAATTTGCTGCTTCTGCTGTCAATACCACAACATGGCTCCATCAGTTACATTGAGGACAGAGGGAGCCACACTCTGTAAACCCATCTATATTAGAAAATTACAGATTGGGGGTGGAATGTAGAATACAATAATCTTTGCTTCAGCTATATTCTGAACATTCCTAAGCAAGCAAGACTACACTCTATATAATGATATAACACAATCCTCCAATCGGGTTGGTGCAGCAGTTAAGATCACATTTTGAGAAGGAATGAACTAAGGAAATCCTCACCTCCATAAGGAAAGGTGAGGAATTGTAAGAAGAAATCCTTCCATTCAGAAAAGTGTGAAATGCAAATTCTAGTTGTGTAGGAAAAATGCTACTAAATCTAGCTAATAATATATACTTGTATACAACATCAGTAAAGTTACCTTTTGGATGCCAGTACAGATGAGTATTGGCTATACAAATCTTCCTCGAAGGATCATTTGTAGACTGAAGAACTGAAACCTGCATGAAACAGCACACTTTTACAAAATGTTAAATCAGAATATGCTTTACAGACCTAAGAGAGCCTATGTAGAATTATGCATTATTAATGATTAATCAGCTTGTACATAGGTGACAATTCCCATTTTTATACATCTTTCTACACATTTTGAATGTTATAATCAAATATTATAAGCAATAAACAGGTTTTGAAAAAAGTGTACCTGACAGGAAATAGCCCATGTATACTAGCTACACATGCCATTATAACATTTCTCCCCCGCAAAAGGCCATGACCCATGACAATTATAGTACTTTATCAGTTCTAGAACTAGTAAAACAAGTGTTTGTAAAATAAGTCATTTGACAAATTCCAGCAAAATTAATGTATTTGCCAAATACTATTTTACCAGCCCTGCCTATCAAGTCTTTTGCTTTTGCCATACTCTTTCTTCTGCATTTCACTATCTTTCCTGTAAAAGATCTTGGTGTAGCTTTTCCCAAGTTTTTTCCTTCTCCATTCTTCCACCCCTCTGCAGAAACAACACTGCAGTTGTTTCTCTGCACTGTGGAAGCCACCACTGCACTGCACTAGTTTGGGAAGTTAACTTTTTTTAAACAAAAGTTTAGATTGCCATCAAGCACCAGGGAAAGTTTGCTACTCACTCTGGCCCTTGGGGTAAGTAGATTTTTCAAGCCTTGTAAATGAGATTACATTTGTCACTGCCACAAGCCTCCATGTCAGTTACTGGGATTTCTAACATGGGCCATGATCCTGCAAACACTTATGTGGATGCTTAACTTTGAGAGTAGTCAATGGGTCTACAAACATGAACAGTTAAGCATAAATATCTGCAGGATTGGGGCCTTAATTTTCTTAATGTCACTAACAGCGCAGTCAGTATCTCACATGCACACCCCACTTGTATGTCTTCTGTGTTTCAAAATCAGATAGCCAATGCCCGCAAAGTTTATTAAAATTTAGAATAAAAATATTTTCAAAACTAAAATCAGATCTGATATTTTAGAAGATCTGACACACTCCAATGTTGTTATATTGGAATTAAGAATTCACTTTAAGATGGTTTGAAGACCAAGAAAACAAAGAAAATGAATACATCATTTAAAATTGGCAGGATCACATTTTTATCAAGCCCACATTCTAAAGGGCAGAAATCAGGGGAAGGGAACTGACACTGGCCCCGCGTACCCAGTTGGGTGCAGTAGCGGCGCCAGCTCTTCCGGCGCCCTAGACAGCGAAAGGTCCCGCCCCCAAATTTCAACGGGCGGCCGGGGCACCGGCGCCCCCAAAATAGCAGTGCCCTAAGCGACCGCCTAATGGGTTGCGCCGGCCCTGGTTGGGTGAATGGCAACTGAATGACAGACTGTGACACTACCACCTATCAAAATACATTTCCTTGTTTTACACATTAAGCAGTGTGAGAGTTTGCCTAATTCTCAAAACCCTCCATAACTTAGGGCTTGACTACACTTACTGGGGGATCCACGAGCAGCAATCGATGCATCGGCGGTCGATTTAGTGGGTCTAGTGAAGATCGACTCCTGTACTCCACCAGATCGAGATGAGCAGGAGGAGACTCCCGTCGACATCGCGTCGTGTGGACCCCGCGTTAAGTCGATCTAAGCTACATCAATTTGAGTTACGCTATTAACGTAACTCAAATTGCGTAGCTTAGATTGAATTTCCCCTATAGTGTAGACAAGGGCTTGCTCCAGCATAGACTGACTCTATGGCTATGTCTACACTACCACAGTAAGTCGACCTATGCTATGCAACTTCAGGTACTTGAATAATGTAGCTGGAGTCGATGTACCTTAGGTCAAGTTATCACGGGGTCCACACCGCGGGGGGGTCGATAGGAGAAACTCCCCCGTCGACTTACCTTACTCTTCTCGTTGGGGTAGAGTACAGGGGTCGACTGGAGAGCGATCTGCTGTCGATTTGGCGGGTCTTCACTAGACCTGCTAAATCAACTGCTGGTGGATCAATCTCAGAGCATCATCCCGGCTGTAGTGTAGACACAGCCTATGGTTCCTACCCTACTCACAATCACAGCTCTGCCTGCCTGAGACGCTTTTACTCTATTGCTGCTCTGTCCCTTCTTTTTCCTTCCACCAGTAGTCCTATAGCGACCCTCTCCTGAACAGCGACAGTGCCTCCCACTTGCTCCACAGCCCGATTTCCTGGGGGTTGGACACACCCAATTTGTGGGGCAGAGCTGCTGTACAAGCGGCTGGTACCTGCAGCACAGAGGATCTCTGCAGCACCTTCTCCTGGGCTAAGGGGTAGGGGGCTAGCTTGTCCCGCAGCTCCTTGTGCAGTGGGTCGGAGACCAGGGCCTCATTGAAGGCAATATCGTGCTCGCTAAGCAAGGTGAACTTATCCCTGCGGTAGAAAGTTGCCAAGCCTTCATGCTGCTTCTCCTTGATCCTGAAGAGCCCTTCGAGGCCGAAGGCGTCCAGCGCCGGGGCCAAGCTATGGGCGAAGACAGACCTGTCCACCTCCTGCAAGCAGATGAGGTCGGCGCTGTAGCCGGCCAGCTCCTTCTTGAGCAGGTTCTGCCGGTAGTCGACCTCCAGCGCGTAGGGCGCGCAGTAGGGGTACAGCACGGTCCGCGAGTGCTCGGTCTGAGCATAGATGTCAGCCAGAACGTTGTAGGAGACCGTGCGGATTAAGCCTTCCCCGGACACCTTCTTGGTGTAGAGGTGCCGGGAGTCGAAGGTACAGGCGCCGGGCCCGGCCTCCACGGGGCCGCTGCTCTCCACCTCCCGGGGGAGCCCGTAGCGCTGCTGGCTGTTGCCCGGGGTGCAGTGGAGCTTGAGGCGCAGTCCGATGTGCGCGTTGGTCGGCGTGAAGACGCGGTCCCTGACGGGGGCTTCTACCCAGATGGCGTCCCCCGGGGAGGGCTCGTCCCCGCCGCCCCCCGGCTGCTCCCGGTACCAGCGGAAGAGAGAGTGCTGGGGCGCGCCGAATTCGGTGTGGATCTTGGGGCAGACGGGGAAGCCGGCGAGCAGCGAGCGAGGCAGCTGGAGCTCGATGACTGAGGGCGGGTTCCGCTCCACCTGGTACTTGACTTCGCCGATCTGCAGCACGGCGCCGTCCTGCCAGGCCTCGGCATTGGACACGTCTTCAGCCACGGACTCCCCGTCCCGCGAGAAGAGGCGCACGGCGAGCGGCGCCGTCGGCACCGGCTCCCCGGCCGGTCCCGCCTCCGCCCGCGCTTTCTTGCTCTTCTTGGCCGCCTTGGCGTGGCCCTTGCCGGCGTTGGTGGCGATACGGGCCAACGCCCGGCCTAGCGGCTCCGTCTGGTCCCGCTGCATGTGCTTGGCGCTCCCGTCACACAGCACGAACCACAGGCTCATCTTCGGCTCCGACGGGACGCAGCGCACCACAGCCCGCTCCATGTGGCCAGGCGGGTCTCCGCAGGCAGGGCCGGGGGAAACCGCGTCGCCGCCGCTGCTAAGGAAAGCGGCCGATCGGCAGCGGAGCCTCCTCGGGCCGGCAGCGGCTCGTAGCTCCCCCCACAGAAGGCTCCACATGAACCAGCCAGCCCGGCATCCACCATTCATCAGCCGCCGCTGCGTTCCGGCTCCGGGCCGCGCGCCAAGGCAGCCTCACATTGGTGACAGCACATTCGCTTGCAATTGCCCGGAAACCCGCGCCGGGGCAAAAGCTGCCTAGCTGAGCGTCGTGTCGCAAGTGCTGATGGGTACTTGGGTGGTCATATACCGGAAATGACGAAAAGGAAGGCCCAACCAGGGGAAATGCATTTGTGATTGGAGGCAGTCGTGAGCCCAGGCCGGAAGTGCTGACTATTTACTTCCTGTAGAAAGATGTCTCCAGTAAAGCTCGTGGGAAGTGAGAACCATCTAGTGCTGCTCCTGCTGAGCGCGTACTGAGGCTGGAGGTCGGGTGGGAACAGGCAGCCTGGGGTCATGGGCGCCCCTTTGTAGCTCTCAGAGCCTTATCTAAGTGGTTTCCTTGGAGAAAATAATCTGTGTCTTTTGAAGCTCTCTAGGGAATTGCCCCTTCTCCCTCCCCGAGATGTTATGCCTTAGTGAGGGCCGTGCCTGTTATCAGTTCTCTTCAGGGCTAAGCAGCTGGGACAGTTTGGATGAAGTAGGTTAACTAAACACTAAGTATCTCTGATATTACCAGCAAAATCCTGCACCCCCGAGGGAGAGCCTTTAAACAATTCCTAAAATGACCCCGCAAGAAGGGATTCAGTCTCCGAAATAAGTGAGATGTGAAAAGAGGAAGACTTGTCTCCCGAAAAAAAATCAGACTTCTATAAAGCATTCTTTAGCATAACACACCATACATGTCATTGATGCCTGAGGTTTGGATTTATTTTCTACTTACCTGGTTCAGAATGTTTCATGTTTATTGAAAGAAAGATAAAAATAGAACAGTTAAATCACTTAAAGATGTGATATCTGTAAAAAGAGCGATTTTTAGAAAAGTGTTAGTCATTTGTAATATTGAATTTAACTATTCATTATTATGACTAAGACCTCAGTCCTGTAGCTGCCTCTGTGTGATCATTAAGGTCTGCTCACAGGGAGGCATTGGAAGGTCAAGAAGACCTTGGGTAAGTCATTTCACTTCTCTGTGCCTCAGTTTCTCTATTTGTAAAATAGGAGGGAATGATCCTGAGCTCCTTGGTAAAGTGCTTTGAGATAATGATGAAAAGCAGTATAAGAACTAGATATTACTATTGTTATCATAGTGGGTCCTTGGTAAGTCTCATCACTTCCCTAGATCAAAGGTCTAGTTTGTGGTTTTGTTAACTTTACTGGGGAAGTTAACAGTAAGAACAACTATCTGTTGTAGTTATATAGCAACCCCACAATCTTTCTTTTTTGATGAATTTATCCTCACAATGATCCAGTGAGATAGGAAAGTACTGTTATCCCTATTGTATCAATAGAAAACTGAGGCACAGATCCTCAAAGGTATTTAGGTATCTAATTCCCATTGGTCAATGGGAGTTAGGTGACTAAATACCTTTGAGGATCTGGGACAGAGACTTATGCCTTGTTTACACTAGAAAGGGTTTGCCTGTATAACTTTTACCAATTTCCTAAATAAAATAAGGACTTTTTTGCCAGTTTAACTTAATCTACTCTAGGGCTTTTACTGGCATAGCTATTTTGGTTAGAGCTGTGGTTTTTTCATGCTTCTAACCAACATATTCTGGCAGAACCTTTAAGTGTAAACCAGGTTTAAGTGGTTTGACCATGGTCATGCAATAGGACTGTGGGCGAGCAGGAAACTGAACCTGGCTTTTCTAAGTCCCAGGTTAGCACCCTAGCCACTGGATCATCCTTCTTCTCTGAATAAAAATAAAGTTGATTATGTATTTTATTAGAGTTAGTAGTAATATATTGTAATGCAAAGCTGAAAAAAATCTCAATACCCATATAAAGTTCTGATTCAGCATTAAGTGAAACCTCACCCCTAGCACCTGTGTTAGCTTTAGGGATCCAGTCATGCAGTTCATTGCAGGATTAGGGCTTGCATGCTTAAATATTGGCAAGATCAAGTCCTAAAATTAAACTGTTTAAATACAGTTAAAGCCCTTGTCCTATAAATGATATCAGGAGTGTGTGAAAATCATTTACAGACTCCTAATATCTTGGGACCCAGATATCTAATATTTTGGTTCTTAATGATTATTTAATACATTCACACTTGTATGGAAAAGGTACATTCTCTTTGTCAGTTTAATCATTAGTGGTTTGTGCACATCTCTACTATATACTCCAGTCTGAGTGCATTGAAACTTATTTGTCTGAACAGAGTTGAATATGTTGTGAAATCAACTGAATTACATAAAATAACGGTATTTCTGTATGTAGGACACAGAGGTGTAAGTATATCCCCCGGAAACCCAATAATAGTGACATGAGTAGAGCACAGAAAACTGTGCATGGGTTGTTCTCTCTCTAGGTGAGGCTTGTTTAAAAATCTTTAGGCATAAAGACAGATTTCAGAGTGGTAGCTGTGTTAGTCTGTATCAGCAAAAAGAACGAGGCGTACTTATGGCACCTTAGAGACTAACAAATTTATTTGGGCATAAGCTTTCGTGGGCTAAAACCCACTTCATCGGATGCATGCAGTGGAAAATACAGTAGGAAGATATATATATATATATACATACAGAGAACATGAAAAAATGGGTGTTGCCATACCAACTCTAACGAGACTAATCAATTAAGGTGGGCTATTATCAGCAGGAGAAAAAAAGCTTTTGTAGTGATAATCAGGATGGCCCATTTCAAACAGTTGACAAGAAGGTGTGAGTAACAGTAGGGGAAAAATTAGCATGGGGAAATACTTTTTACTTTGTGTAATGACCCATCCACTCCCAGTCTTTATTCAAGCCTAATTTAATGGTGTCCAGTTTGCAAATGTGACATTACTGTTCCTGACAGCTTGTAGTCCATCTTTGTGTGGAATGTTGGTGTAGAGGGCTTCTACATCCATAGTGGCCAGAGTGGTGTTTTTTGGAAGATGGATGTAGGAGCCCTCTACACCAACAGTATCCTTGATAATGTCACGGCAAACCTGGTGGCTGAACTTTGTGACTTAGTTCTCACCCACAACTATTTCACATTTGGGGACAATGTATACCTTCAAGTCAGCGGCACTGCTATGGGTAAGCACATGGCCCCACAGTATGCCAACATTTTTATGGTCCCCTAATGCCCCTACTCTTCTTGTGCTATATTGATGACATCTTCATCATCTGGACCCATGGAAAAGAAGCCCTTGATGAATTCCACCATGATTTCAACAATTTCCATCCCACCATCAACCTCAGCCTGGACCAGTCCACACAAGAGATCCACTTCCGGGACACTACAGTGCTAATAAGCGATGGTCACATAAACACCACCCTATACCAGAAACCTACTGACCACTATACTTACCTACATGCCTCCAGCTTTCATCCAGACTACATCACACGATCCATTGTCTACAGCCAAGCTCTAAGATACAACCGCATTTGCTCCAATCCCTCAGACAGAGACAAACACCTACAAGATCTCTATCAAGCGTTCTTAAAACTACAATACCCACCTGCTGAAGTGAAGAAACAGATTGACAGAGCCAGAAAAATACCCAAAAGTCACCTACTCCAGGACAGGCCCAACAAAGAAAGTAACAGAATGCCACTAGCCGTCACCTTCAGCCCCCAACTAAAACCTCTCCAGTGCATCATTAAGAATCTACAACCTATCCTGAAGGACAATCCCTCACTCTCACACATCTTGGGAGACAGGCCAGTCCTCGCTTACAGACAGCCCCCCAACCTGAAGAAAATACTCACCAGCAACCACACACCACACAACAAAAACACTAACCCAGGAACCTATCCTTGCAACAAAGCCCGTTGCCAACTCTGTCCACATATCTATTCAAGGGCCCCCATCATAGGACCTAATCACATCAGCCACACCATCAGAGGCTCGTTCACCTGCACATCTACCAATGTGATATATGCCATCATGTGCCGGCAATGCCCCTCTGCCATGTACATTGGCCAAACCGGACAGTCTCTACGCAAAAGAATAAATTGACACAAATCAGACGTCAGGAATTATAACATCCAAAAACCAGTCGGAGACTGTCCGGTTTGGCCAATGTATATGGCAGAGTAGGGTGACCAGATAGCAAGTGTGAAAAATCGGGACAGGGGGTGGGGGGTAATAGGCACCTATGTAAGAAAAAGCCCCAAATATTGGGACTGTCCCTATAAAATCGGGACATCTGGTCACCCTATGGCAGAGGGGCATTGCCAGTCGCAATTCTTCAACAAAAAAACGTAAAAAACAGACTCCAACGAGAAACTGCAGAACTGGAATTAATTTGCAAACTGGACACCATTAAATTAGGCTTGAATAAAGACTGGGAGTGGATGGGTCATTACACAAAGTAAAAAGTATTTCCCCATGCTAATTTCCCCCCTACTGTTACTCACACCTTGTCAACTGTTTCAAATGGTCCATCCTGATTATCACTACAAAAGTTTTTTTTCTCCTGCTAATAGCCCACCATAATTGATTAGTCTTGTTAGAGTTGGTATGGTAACACCCATTTTTTCATGTTCTCTGTATATATATATATATCTTCCTACTGTATTTTCCACTGCATGCATCCGATGAAGTGGGTTTTAGCCCACGAAAGCTTATGCCCAAATACATTTGTTAGTCTCTAAGGTGCCACAAGTACGCCTCGTTCTTTAGGCATAAAGGGGCTTTGCAGGCATGGGATTCTGTGAATTAGCTGCAAATTTAGGGGTTGGAAGAAGCTGCTGAATCCCAATAATTTGCATGGAGCTGGCACATTCTCTGTATGCACTTTTTAGCAAACAAAGTCACAGCTGATGCATGTCTGATTCCGCTCCCCCGGCGTCTCTCATTGCCTCTCCCCTCACCGCCCCCCACGCCCGGCTCCGGTAACAAGCATGACGTGAGCTGCCTCTGGCTGAATGGGGAGGCAGCTCGCTCTCTACTCTCGGGCCGCCACTGAGGGAACGGCCCAGCACTTGTCGCCATGGCAACCGCGTTGTTGATCCTGGCAGCGAGCGCAGCCTTCGGAGGAGCAAGGCGCTGCCGCCGCTGCTGCAACCGCCCAGGCCCGCTCTGGTCCCGTTTGCCCCTGTAGGGACACGAGCCCCCGGCCCCTTCTGGGGCCCAGGCAGCGGAGCGAGGTGAGGAGGGAGAGGGACAGGGACCACCCCCTCCTTCCTCTGCTGTATCGCCCTCCCGGCAGGGAGCGGGTGAGGGGCTGTTACAAGCTGTGCTGCCCTCCCCAGGGCCTGGTGCTGGGGCAGCAGTAAATGAGGGGGCCGTGCTGCCTTCCCCGGGGCAGGGATTGTTACAGACTTTTATATGGGGAAAACGTGAGAGGGGGAATAGGGGATGTTGGTTTTATATAAATGTGCTTTGATGGTAACTTTCTGCATTTCCAGTTCTGCTTTTAAGCCTGAATTTGTGCCTGCCAAAGAGCTTACTCCATTATAGTCTAGCTTTACTGCTTGATCTTGCAGTGAAATTCTAATCCTGTATTCATGTCATCAGAGTTGTTTCTCCTCCAGTCTCTTCCCTATCCTCATTGGAACACTTAGCCCTTGAGTTACTGTCCAAACTCACCCATCACCATCCTGTGTCTCGGCTTTGTCTTTTACAACATAAGCCTCAGTCTAATCTGTGTCCCTGAGTTTTGCTTTCCCCAGGGTTTATCTCTAGGACCTCCTGTGTCTTAATTTCCTCTCCCTAGACAGCCACTTTCACATCCTTTATAGCAATAGTTCTAAACCAGGGGTACATGTACCCCTGGGGGTATGCAGAGGTGTTCTAGGGGGTACATCAACTCATCTAGATATTTGCCTGGTTTTACAATATGCTACATAAAAAGCACTAGCAAAGTCAGTACATACTAAAATTTTGTACAATGACTTGTTTATACTACTCTATATACTATACACTGAAAATGTAAGTACAATATTTATATTCCAATTGATTTATTTTATGATTACATGGTAAAAATGAGAAAGTAAGCAATTTTTCAGTAATAGCATACTGTGACACTTTTGTATTTTTATGTCTGGTTTTGTAAGCAAGTAGTTTTAAAGTGAGGTGAAACTTGGGGGTACCAAGACAAATCAGACTCCTAAAAGGGGTACTGTAGTCTGGAAAGGTTGAGAACCACTGCTTTATAGCTTGGATGGAGTTAATCAGACATCTGGTACAATGAATCAGCAGAATTTCAGTCAATTTTATGCTGTGGGCTAACAGTGGATCAGCAGAACCTTGCCACCCGTTTATACTCTATTTTAGATTTTGCATGCTCTGTACATTGTGGAACACAAAGCTGTAGAGTATGCAAAATGTGAATTAAATGTGCAGACTAGTAAACCAATTACATTGGATCCCCTGACTTCAAAATATTTCAGCATATATTGTTTAACTATGTATAGCTTGATTTTCATTAAGTGAGGCCAGAAGTAAGTGTGTGTGTGTGTGTGTTTAGTTTTGTATAGGCACAAATGAGAAGACAGAGTCCCTGCCTTGAAGAGTTTACAATCTAAAAGGGGGAAAAAAACAAAGGACTGGAGAAAGGTATAACATACAAGCAAAGTTGGCATGGTGCTGACAGGCACGTGTGTAGAAGCAGAGCATCAGAATTCAGGACCCTCACTTTTGCTCTTAGGCTGGCATGAATTGGATGTGCTGAGGCAGCGGCACAACCAGTCCCAAGGAAGCTAGTTAGCGTCTGCCTGTCTGTCTGTCTTCCTGTCTTTTGAATTTATTTGCTAAAAAAAGAAAATAAATAGTCTCTGTTTGTGTAAGTAAACATCAGCATTGGCAGATGTCATGTACACCTTGTACACAGTAGGTTGCATGTCAACCTCTTATACCAGATATGGACTGCCTACAGAGCTTCCTTCCCAGAGAAATACACCAGAGATGCGTTCACTATAAGATCATTTAATCATGCATTGCCAGGAACTGCTGTTATGAACTTCAGTAAGGTGTGTTGTATATGGCGCCACCTAGTGGCTGAACAGTAGAATGTAGTTTAACATTCTATTTCCCCACTTTGTTTTACATTCCTACCATTTACAAAATTTACACTCTTCTGCTATCTTTAAAGTTCAGTATGGATCAGTCTGTTAAATATCTCTGAATTTTACTGTCTCTGAATCATTTCTAATTACATGACCCAAACGTGTAACAATTTGGTCATCCACTAGTTGCAATGACGGGCTGTGGTCGGTATGGAATCTTGGAGTCATCTTCTTCTTGTTCTGCATCTACCACCTGTACAGTTTGCTCTGTTGATGTTTCTGAGGCACAAACTGAAGATGTCTGTAGTTTCTGTTGAACTCTCCATAGTTGGTTTCATCACGTATGATCTGGGTGATGAATTCTTTACAGCAGCTGGAGTTGTCCATTTTTTTTCTTCATCCAGTCTCTAACTGACATCTATTATAAAAGTGTTCAGAAGATCTTTTTGGCTTTTTATTTTGGTACTCTCTTCATGTATGGCCACTTTGGAGATAGGTTCTTTCCCAGAGTTGGAACAGTACAGGTCTGTCGCATCTTAGGCGCATTTAACATGTGCGATTTCAGCTTTATGCGGTCGGCAAAAACAAGAAAAAAACAACAAAAAAAAGAGAAAAATAACAATTTAAAAATACTGTTTCTGTAGTGCGGGCGATTCCGCCCGCCATTACACTCAATGTGATTTTGACTATACGCGGTTTTCGCTTTAGGTGCTGACCGCAGAACGTAAGCCCAGCGTAAGATGAGACAGACCTGTAGTTCTGAATTGTCTTCCCATCAGGAGTTGTGCTGGACTGTATCCAGTAGCTGTTATCAGTGTTGATCTGTAGTTCAGAAGAGCAAGGAATGGATCTTCCTGCTGTAGGATTTTTTTGGGGCTGTCTGTACAGCTCTTTCAGCCTCCCCATTCACTTGTGCATAATGTGGGCTGCTAGTAATATGGTCCAAATCATATTTCATTTGGAATGACTTAAACTCTTCTGCAGTAAATTGTGGTCTGTTGTCTGTCACTAGTTGGTCTAGAATACCGAAGAGAGCAAAAGTGCACTTCAGCTTCTCAATAACACTGTGACATGTTATGTCTTTCTAGTACATTATTTCTAGGTACTTGGAAAAATAGTCCATTACAACCAGGTAATGATATCCTCTGAAAAATTGCATAAATCTGCAGTTAGTCTCTTCCAAGCAGGGTGGATATGATTTAAATCAAATTGATGTAAATCATGATTTAAATCACTAGTCAGGAAGACTCAATTTAATCATGGATTTCTACATAAAAGTGCATTCTTGTTGGTTGTTATAACCTTAATACATATTCTTCACAACTCATAGATAGATACAGGTTTCATTTTTAGAAGGTACACACTATACGTTTTTAAAGTTATTTATTTTGAAAACTTTTCAGATTAGTTTTACAGCTATATCAGAAAATGAATGATTGGTTATTTCATTTACCAAAGGTAATTGAAGTAGATATTTATGAAGTAATTGGGAGCTGAACTATCTCCAATTCAACAGGTTAATCATTAATACACCTCTACCTCGATACAACGCTGTCCTCGGGAGCCAAAAAAACTTACCGAATTATAGGTGAAACCGCGTTATATTGAACTTGCTTTGATCCGCCCGAGTGCGCAGTCCCCGCCCCCCGCCCCCCCCCCTCCCCCCCCCCCCCCTCCCCCCCCTCCCCCCCCCCCCCCGGAGCACTGCTTTACCGCGTTATATCCGAATTCATGTTATATCGGGTAGCATTATATCGAGGTAGAGGTGTATTTGGAGGATTTTCTTGCCATGCTGTATTAGGAAAAGAACATCACCAGACAGACATTTAAATTGTTTTATTACCTAAAACAACGTTATGTATTCTGGATTTTTTTTCTTCAACAGCAAACATATAATATTTTAACAAAACAAGCATATGAATTTTTGAATTTAGTTAAACATTCACGTTTTTTTAAAATCAGGTTTGTTTTTTGTTAAAATTGTTTTTAACTAGAATAGTTAAATAAAATATTTAAAAAAGAAACAAAAATTAAATCGACTATGTCAACCAGGTCAACATGAGATACTTAAAATATTGGCTTCTGCAGTCATCTTCACCTTCATTTTCCTGTTTGTTCATAATCTGGAAAATAAAAACAAGCTTACCTGCTTTTTCAGGTCCCAAACAATTTCTCAATTTGGAATGAATTAGTCCAAGGGAAGAAAATATTCTTTCTACACTGGCAGAAGAAGATACTGCTGTTAAAAGTGAGATTATCACTTCAACAGTCTATGAATCCAAGTGCTTAAGTGACTTCCACCAGTTCACTGGTGTGACTTTCTTTAAAACATCATCAGCAAACATATATTTCTTGAATGGTTCTTATTCCCAAACTGGGTCTCTTTTACGGCCTGCTGCCATTATAGGTTTTCCCTTCAGTGAAAGAATGGTATGATAGATCTCAAATCAATGAAGGCTACACTAAAGACCTCAAG
Organism: Platysternon megacephalum; assembly: GCA_003942145.1. NCBI lineage: Eukaryota > Metazoa > Chordata > Testudines > Platysternidae > Platysternon > Platysternon megacephalum. Next base: position 6,028,667 of record QXTE01000025.1, read on the forward strand.
ACTTCTGGAATATGCTGCTCAAAACAGTTTCACTTTTGTTTCTACTACCTGTCCCTCCCTTCTCACATTTATCTCCAGACTTCTGCACCTTGTCCAGATCTATTCCGCCCCCAACAATCTTCTATTTATTGAACTTTTTGAAACTCTGCACTTTTAGAAAGAGGTAAGGGATTGACTCTGTGTACACAAATTTGCAGAGGGACAATAGGGTTGAGGTCTGTTATTTCTCACCTCTATATATTATTTATTTATTTATTTAAAAACATTTTTGCTGTTAACAAGCATGTTATTTCTGGAGACAAAAATCCACAGTTTGAGAACTACAAAACTAAGGATCTCTGATGGTATCTTTTAGACCAGGGGTCGGAAACCTTTCAGAAGTGGTGTGCCAAGTCTTCATTTATTCACTCTAATTTAAGGGTTTTCATGCCAGTAATACATTTTAACGTTTTTAGAAGGTCTCTCTCTATAATTCTATATTATATAACTAAACTATTGTTGTATGTAAAGTAAATAAGGTTTTTAAAATGTTTAAGAAGCTTCATTTAAAATTAAATTAAAATGCAGATCCTATCAGTTTAGTGTGATCCTTGGCCTTGCTTTTCCTTGCTGAGTTTTCCAATGACTGGCACGTATTTGGATACTTTAAGCTGCACACAGGCTTCTGAGTGATCAGTTGTTAACTGGCTCCGAGAGGGACAGAGGACATATTTCATGTGTGAATATACCTGTTCACACAGGTATGTGGATCCAAATGCTGAAAGCATTGCAAACGCAATTTTCTTCAAACAGTTAAATTTCACTGGCAGGGACATCCAGCAGGTCAGAATACAGGCCCCAGGATCTCTCTCAGTAGTTTCAAGTGCACTCCGCAGATCTCCAAACTTTGATGCCCACAATTCTGAGCTTTTTAACTGAATGAGCTGCATTTCGAAATCTTCAACATCCATCCACTGAAATACAGACAAATCCAAGTCGCTTTCGTTGAACTTTTCAGGTTTAATTAGAAAAGAAAGCATTGGGCCAAATCTCTGGAAATCTTGAAATCTGTCAGAAAATTCTGATTCCAGTTCTTGCATGTACATTCCAATCTCATCGGCACTGACAGTGCAACATGTCGATAGCTCTTTTATGTGTTGGAAGTAGCGGAAAGTCAAAGTTCGAATATCCCGAGAAAAAACTGCTAGTTTTACAACAAATGCCTTCAGGCTCCATAAAGATCCAGAACCGTTTGCCCTGCCCCCTGGAGACAAAGGTTGAATTCGTTTAGGTGAGCGGTGATGTCAGTTAGAAACATGAGCTTACACAGCCATTTATCAAGATCCAGTTAAGGGTAGTTTTGTCCCTTTTCTGACAAAAAGGCCTTGATTGCATCAAAACAGTTTACAAAGTGCACCAAAACCTTCCCACGACTTAGCCACCAAATGTTGCTGTGAAGTGGAATGTCGTTATAAGCACTGTCCATCTCTTCTAGCAGTGCTTGAAACTGTCTGTGAGTCAAAGCAGATCAAGCAACAAGGAAATTCACAATTCGCACCACTGTATTCATCACATTATTAAGCTCTGAATTAGAAAATTTATAGATCAGTTGAGACAAAAAGAACAGTATAAGTCAAGTTGTTCATGTAGCATTTAGAGTCACGTTCACCATTTCCAATTATTTTCTTTTGTATGAACCAAGGACTGAATAGAGCCCTAAATATCCCTTTGTACTTTGGAATTTAAGTACATACAGTATAGTGTTTTTCCATTCATAGGCATCAGCTTCCAGTTTTCCCTGGGGGTGCTCAACTCCTGCTCAGCCACAGGCCTTCCCCAACTCCACCCCTTCCCCCAAGGCCCTGCCATGCCCCCGCTACTCCTCTTCCTGCCCCACTCCACCCCCTCCCCCAAATACGCCCCTTCCCTGCTCCTCTCCCTTCCTCCCAGTGCCTCCTGCATGCCATGGAACAGCTGATTCACGGCAGGTAGGAGGCTCTGGGAGGGAGTAGGAGGAGTTGATCGGCGGGCCGTGGAGGCATGGGGGGTGGGGAGGGTGCTTGGCTGCCAGTGAGTGCTAAGCACCTGCTAATTTTTTTCCATGGGTGCTCCAGCCTTGGAGCACCCACGGAGTCGGCGCCTATCTTTCCATTGTAGAAGCCTGTGTTGCTTTGGTGTCTAGATCATGAAAATTATTGTGACTAACCCATTCTATTTCTCATGCAAGTACAATTTAATATAGTAATCTATTAAATTTTTCTTGTTTTATTATGAATTTAGATGTCGTTGTCTAATAGATTGACACCACCCACTGATAAAGAGACTTGGAACAATCATTTGCCACCTATAGTTTTACCTATGTCATCAACAGCTGGTGTGTCATCATCACACAATAAACTATTGAAATACCGAAGATTCAAGGAACAGCAAAAGACACTAAATCAGATAGTGTGAGTTTCATATAATTCAACCAATAAGTGATGTTCAGATTCAGATTAAAGGGTCACTGCATTCCTAGGCAACTGAGAGGTTTTAACAATCTTTTTTTCTTTCTTAGAGTTTATGCTGCCACCCATTACCATCAAAGTGTCTTCCATGTAAAATCAATAGCAATAGCAAGGTCCCTAATGGACTTCATGGAGTCTCTCTGACACTTTTCCCTTTACAGGATCAAAACTCTGGGGTAGCTTTAGGGGTTTTCTTTGTGAAGGGGGAGGATTGGGAATGAGTGTCAGTTACGATGGAAAGGTTTTCTCAAAAAAGAAGGCTTTGCAATGTTAACTAAAGATGGCTAGACTCTGGATTCACTTGAACTCCTCTAGAAGATTGTTCTGTAGCTGGGTCCCCGCAATAGAGAAAGCTCTGGCCCCAGCTCTTGCATGTTTTGTTCTGTGTTTAGTGATTTGCATTGTCCCAAAGGAGTGCACCTGTTGTGGTGGTTCATAGATAAGGCTATGATTTAGTCATGGGTATTTTTAATAAAAGTCATGGACAGGTCACAGGCAATAAACAAAAATTCATCGCCTATGACCTGTCCATTACTTATATTGTAAATACCCCAGACTAAATCTTGAGGGGAGGGGTCGCTGCTAGGGAGGGGTCCGCGGCACTAGCTGCCAGAGGCTGCTGCCAACTGGAAGCTGCTCCGGTGCCCCGGGACCGCTGCCAGGTACTGCTGACCTCTGCTGCTCCAGCCGCCCTGGGACCGCTGCAGGGGTCCGCCAACAGCGGCTGCTCCAGCCACCCAGGGACTGCTGCCGGAGGCCGCCAACAGCGACTGCTCTGGCCACCCCGGGACTGCTGCTGGGGGCCGCTGACAGCGGCTGCTATGGCTACCCCAAGGATCACTGCTCGGGCGGTCTCCGGGGCCAGCCGCACTGGCCGCTGCTCGGGTGATCCCTGGGGCCAGCTGCAGCGGCTGCTGCTCGGGTAGTCCTCGGGGCCACTCCAGCAGCAGCCGGTGTGGCTGGCTGCACTGCCGCTCCAACAGCAGCCGGTGTGGCTGGCCCCGGCGCTATCTGAGCAGCTGGCCCCGGGGTCAGCCACACTGGCCGCTGCAGAAGTCATGGAGGTCACAGAAAGTCATGGAATCTGTGACTTCTGCGACCTCCGTGACAGACTCGGAGCCCTATTCATAGATTTACATATATTAATATTATACACAAATAATGCTTTACAAGTCCTGTGTATGAAAAAGCATTTACAAAAACATTAGGGTAATTTCATGTAATTTTTGTAGGTCTGACTGGTAACTAAATTAACATGGAAATCTATTGCTAAGTTTTTTTTGAAAATTATTAATTGCAACTATCTTTTAAATTACTATATTTCTTTTTCTGCAAGTTTTTAAGGATGTATGATTGCTCTGTTGGTATAAATGCAAGGATTATGTGGGCTAAGAACGCACCTGTCAGGTTACCCTGGGAGTAGTGTTGGCATTGGAAGTGTGTGTGTTTGCTTGCTTGATCAAAGATAAAGCGGTGCAAAGGAAGCAATCTAACCTAAATCTATAGGGTTAAGAAGCATAGACAAAGTGCATAATGGCCTCAAGATGATTGAATGGAGACTAAGGCCCCAGTCTAGCAAAGGCTTTGGCACATGCTTAACTTACACCTCTACCCCGATATAACGCTGTCCTCGGGGAGCCAAAAAATCTTACCGCGTTATAGGTGAAGCCACGTTATATCGAACCTGCTTTGATCTGCCGGAGTGTGCAGCCCCGCCCCCCCGGAGCGCTGCTTTACCACGTTATATCCGAATTCGTGTTATATTGGGTCGCGTTATATCAGAGTAGAGGTGTACTTAGCATGTGAGTCCCATTGATGTCAATTCAATGTTTAAAGTTAAGCACCTGTGTAAGTCTTTGTAGGATTGGAGCCATGTTGGTGAAATGTAGTGACGGTACTCAGTTGCATGGATAACCCTAATGCATCTCTCTTAAAAGTAAGAGTCATCTTTGTGCACTGCATGCGCGTACACATTCACACTTTGAAACATTTTTCTTTTTACGCAGACTATAGTTAAGAAATATTTCCCCCTCCCCCTTTGTTTTCTTTGGAAATAATTCAATTCCTAAATAGATAAAATAAGGCCTGGATTTTACAGTCTGGTCCATGCAGGGGGAATTCCTGCATTAGTTGAGAGTCCTATTGACTTCAGTGGAACTAAGCACTGGTGTAAGGCCAGATTGCAGGATCAAGGCCTAAGAGTAGTTTAGCACAAGGGAATTGGATTAGTACTGAGGAAAGGAAGCAATGGTATTTTTATTAATAACTATAAAATCAGTTATACAAAGCTGTACATTTACATGGTGCTTTACAAGCAGAGAGCAAGGTAACCTGCCCTGCATGTCTTTCAGTCTATCACAATACAAGCTTAACAAATACAAAATTAAACCCCTGCATTTTTAGTTAACATCTGAAGCCAAATCCAGATCTTCCACTAATATCTGCAGTGGCAGAGTGAAGCCACTTGGAATGCTCGGAATGTTAACTATGTCACATTGGTAATTTATTATACAATAAAATGACTGCTGACATGCATTCTGATAGGCTGAGAAGGTTCTCTTGAAGTATGATATTAAATTGTCTTGTTAAATTGATTCTCCTTAAATAAGGTCAGTTATGATCCTCACATATTTAGTGTCATCGATGGCCTAAGATACATTATTTGCAGCTATGTTACAAGAGAATTTCATAATCATAATCATGCCATCAGTGGGGTGTTCTGCTTAAATATTGATACCTATCCTTAGACTGTACACTGTGTGAATAGCTTTAAAATAGCATTAATTCCACCCTTGGTAAGTGTAAATGTACTCTTGAGAAAGAGAAGATGATACCTTTGATTTGTTTAAAGGGGCACTATAAACCTGAAACTTAGTCAGTTTTAAAAAGAAATTCAAAATAGTTTCAGTTACTGCACCTGTCCCTGAGTCCCCTTGCCAATGTTTGTGGATTTTATAATCATATTTTCTACTTTGTAAAATGATTGTTCCCTTTTTGATTTGTGAAAGCCCCACACAGGGAAACAGTAAAACAGCTGTCAAATACTTAATGTAAAGAAACTGAAAAAATGGACAACAATCAGTTTTTTCCTCTTTCATCTTTTTCAATTTTAAATAATCTTGAGCAATAATAGATGAATAATTTTCAGATGAAGTGTGATTTTTTTTTTTAAATGGTCTCTTCTGAATTGTATTTTTTTTTTTTAGTATTGTATGTATATTTAGAAATTTGTATAGATACACTTATAAATGTCAAATAAAATATTTTAAATTTAAAATGTGGAAGACAGGTTTATTTCTAACATTTCATATAGTCTCTAAAATGACCTTGTTCTGTTATGTATGTTAAGAATGGGCTTGCTAACTGTAATCAAATATGTTATTGCTATTTTGACTTTTAATTTGTAAACTAGATGGCCAATTATAATGTGATACCAATACATGAGAATTAAGAAAAATGCACTCTTGATGTTGAATACAGTATGATGCAACATTAATCAAACAAAGAATACATTAGGTGGAAATATTAAAATGCAATTTTAATGTCAAACTTATTGCCAGTGAGTCTACACTACGATTTTAGTTCGAATTTAGCAGCGTTATACCGAATTAACCTTGTACCCGTCCACACAACGAGGCCATTTAATTCGATTTAAAGTGCTCTTAAAATCGATTTCTGTACTCCTCTCCGATGAGGGGAGTAGCGCTGAATTCGACATTGCCGGTTCGAATTAGGGTTAGTGTGGACGGAATTCGAAGGTATTGGCCTCCGGGAGGTATCCCACAGTGCACCGTTGTGACCGCTCTGGACAGCAATCTAAACTCGGATGCTCTGGGCAGTTGGACAGGAAAAGCCCCGCGAACTTTTGAATTTCATTTCCTGTCTGCCCAGCCTGGTGAGCACAGGTGACCACACAGAGCTGAACAGCACAGGTAGCCATGCAGTCCGAGAACCGCAAACGAGCACCAGCATGGACCACACGCGAGATACTGGATCTGATCGCCATATGGGGAGAGGATTCAGTGCTCGCAGAACTGCGTTCCAAGAGACGGAATGCAAAGATCTTTGACAAGATCTCCAAGGGGATGATGGAGAGAGGCCACAATCGGGACTCCATTCAGTGCCGTATAAAGGTGAAGGAGCTCCGACAGGCCTATCAGAAGACGAAGGAGGCCAACGGACGGTCCGGGGCAGAGCCGCAGACATGCCGCTTTTACGATGAGCTGCATGCAATTCTCGGAGGGGCCGCCACCACTACCCCACCCCTGAGCGTGGACTCCGAGGAGGGGTTAATGTCATCGTTGCATGACGAATCTGCGGACGGGGAAGAGGAGGAGGAGGAGGAGGACGAACTTGTGGAGAGCACACAGCACTCCATTCTCCCCGACAGCCAGGAGCTGTTTCTGACCCTGACCGAAGTGCCCTCCGAACCCTCCCAAGGCGGCATCGCAGACCCCCTGGAAGGGACCTCTGGTGAGTGTACCTTTTCAAATATATCAAACATGGTTTAAAACAAGTATTTGTTTAATGATTAATTTGCCCTGGGGACTTGGGATGCATTCGCGGCCAGTACAGCTACTGGAAAAGTCTGTTAACGTGTCTGGGGATGGAGTTGAAATCCTCCAGGGACATCTCCATGAAACTCTCCTGGAGGTACTCCAAAAGCTTTTCCAGAAGGTTTCTGGGCAGGGCAGCCTTATTCCGTCCTCCATGGTAGGACACTTGACCGCGCCATGCTAGCAGCAAGTAATCCGGTATCATTGCTTGACAAAGCTTGGCAGCGTATGGTCCCGGTGTTTGCTGGCATTCAAGCAACATCCGCTCTTTATCTTGCTGTGTTATCCTCAGGAGAGTGATATCGTTCAGGGTAACCTGTTTGAGATATGGGAATGTAATTAGGGGGACAGAGGTGGCCCCGTTCCTACTGGGCTGTTTGCCTGTAGCTGAAAAGAAATCTTTCCCTGCAGTTAGCCAAGCGGGCGGGGGGGAGGGGGTGGATAATGTCGCTGAGTTTTTCGCGTTTGGCTAGCAGGGGTCTTCCCTGATACCAGCCACGTGGTGGGGGGAGGGGTAACGCGATCATCCCACAGAAGTGGATGGGGGGGCTAGTTTGCGATCTGCATGGATCTTCCATGGTACCAGCCACGTGGTGGGGGGAGGGGGTCATCCCACAGAATTGAATGGGTGGGTGGGGGGTGGTTGTTATGTTATCTGATGCTGCACGGTAACAGGGAAACCGCAGCACGTAAAGGGCTTTGCTTGCTATGGGAAAGGAGGGCGCTGATTTAATGCAGAAGCAGCAGGACAATGGCTTACCATGGCTGCATACAAGCCGAAATCTGTTGCCCGGCCCTGCGTCTGCTGTGATCTCTAACACCAAAGCCGCGGGCACTCAATATAAGATGCAAAAAGCGACCTTGTACATTGCTATGTAATGTGAAAAGTGTTCACCGTGAAAGAGTATAAGCATTGTTCTATAAAATGTATCTTTTTACATACTTCTCTCCTTTTTTTCCCTCCTACTGCAGCTGCAAATTCTTCCATCCTCCCGCCCCCAGCACGAAGGCTCTCCCAGATAAGGAGGCGAAAGAGGCGCACCCGAGACGATATGTTCTCGGAAATAATGCAGTCGACCCGGGATGAGAGAGCTAATTTTAACGATTGGAAGGAGACTGTATTGAAATTCCGTCAAGAGGCCAGTGACCGTGAGGAGAAGAGGGACCAGCGGGAGGACATGAGGGACCAACGGGAGGAGAAAAGGGATGAACGTGAGGAGAGAAGGGACGAACGCGAGGAGAGGAGGGACGCCCGAGAGGAGAAGTGGCGGGATGCAACGCTGGGGCTGCTGCGTGATCAGACAGACATGCTCCGGCGTCTGGTGGAGCTCCAGGAACGGCAGCTGCCGGATTACCGGGTGCCGCTGCAGCCCCTCTATAACCGCCCTCCCCCCTCCCCAAGTCCCGTAGCCTCCTCACCCCGACGTGTAAGAACGCGGGGGGGGAAGCTCCGTGCAACCTGCCAGTCCACCCCATTAGAGAGCCCGAGCAAAAGGCTCTCATTATTTTGAATGTTGTTCCTGCCCTGTTCCTTCACTCCTACCCTCCTCCCAAACCCCACCCGGACTACCTGGTTATTTCTCTCCCTATGTTCATTACCCCCCGTTAATAAAAAGTTCTTGATTTGTAATTTGAAAACGACACTGACTTTATTTTTTTTTAAATAAAACTGGGATCGAAGGGGGAAGGGGGAAGGGTGGGTTGCTTACAGGGAATGAGTGAATCAAGTGGGCGGGTTTTCAACAGGGACAAACAAACATAACTTTCACACAGGAGCCTGGGCAGCACTGAAACTTGTTTTCAGAGCTTCTCTGATGCGCACCGCTTCCTGGTGTGCTCTTCTAATCGCCCTGGTGTCTGGCTGCGCGTAATCAGCGGCCAGGCGGTTTGCCTCAGCCTCCCACCCCGCCATAAAGGTCTCCCCCTTGCTCTCACAGAGATTGTGGAGCACACAGCAAGCTGCAATAGCAATGGGGATGTTGGTTTGGCTGAGGTCCGAGCGAGTCAGTAACGAGCGCCAGCGACCTTTTAAACGTCCAAAGGCACACTCTACCACCATCCTGCACTTGCTCAGCCTGTAGTTGAACCGCTCCTGAGTACTGTCCAGGCTGCCTGTGTATGGCTTCATGAGCCACGGCATTAAGGGGTAGGCTGGGTCCCCAAGGATAACGATGGGCATCTCAACATCCCCAATGGTAATTTTCCGGTCTGGAAAGTAAATCCCTTGTTGCAGCCGTTTAAACAGACTAGTGTTCCTGAAGACGCGGGCGTCATGAACCCTTCCCGGCCATCCCACGTTGATGTTGGTGAAACGTCCCTTGTGATCCACCATTGCTTGCAGCACCATAGAAAAGTACCCCTTGCGGTTTATGTACTGGCTGCCCTGGTGCTCCGGTGCCAAGATCGGGATATGGGTTCCATCTATCGCCCCACCACAGTTAGGGAATCCCATTGCAGCAAAGCCATCCACAATGAGCTGCACATTTCCCAGCGTCACTACCTTTTTTAGCAGCAGCTCAACGATTGCTTTGGCTACTTGCATGACAGCAGCCCCCACGGTAGATTTTCCCACTCCGAACTGATTACCGACTGACCGGTAGCTGTCCGGTGTTGCAAGCTTCCACAGGGCTATCGCCACTCGCTTCTCAACTGTGAGGGCTGCTCTCATCTTGGTGTTCTGGCGCGTCAGGGCAGGGGAAAGCAAGTCACAAAGTTCCATGAAAGTGCCCTTACGCATGCGAAAGTTTCGCAGCCACTGGGAATCGTCCCACACCTGCAGCACTATGCGGTCCCACCAGTCAGTGCTTGTTTCCCGGGCCCAGAATCGGCGTTCCACAGCGAGAAGCTGCCCCATTGCCAACATGATCTCTGTGACGAAGTAAGAATGTTTTGTGGTGTTCTTTGGATACTGAGGGGGAAGATTGCCGGGGAGCTGAGCTGGGACTGCCTGCATGGGGGAAGGGAGATACCTGAGCATGTAACGTGAGAACCCAGGGGGGGAGTTGGAGACAAGGTAACACCTTTGACGGGGAAGTCGGACAAAGGAAAAGGCTGGGGGAGGAGCCGTGGGGGAAGGGAGAAAGGAGATGCCTGGAAGGGTTTTCGTCAGGTTTTGGAAGCTGGCTAGGAATGAAGAGGGGGCTCTGACGGGGCTGGGGCTTCCCAGCGGGGAGAGTGCCCTCCCTGGGGCCCCCAGATGGACCTAACTAAAGGGGATCCTGTTGTCTGTACTGGCAAGACCTGTTTTGGACTGTGTTCCTGTCGTCTCAATAAACCTCCTGTTTTACTGGCTGGCTGAGAGGTATGGTGAATCGCAGGAAGCTGGGGGTACAGGGCCCGGACTCCCCCACACTCCGTGACAACTGGTGGCAGTGGTGGGATGTACTGCACCCCGTGAAAGGCGCTTCTTGCAGTAAGTGACTGGGGAGCAGTAAAACGAAGGGGGATTGACGGGGACCAGGCGAAGAGTCAGCGAGGGACGGTTTCAGGAGTGATTAACCCCTGGGAGCGTGTGACCAGTGAGAAGGACTGTTGCAGTAACAGAGTCCCCCAGGGAATTGCAGCGAGCGGTCCCGGGGCGGAGGAGTCTGCAGCTCGACCCTGGCACACTAGGGGTCTCCCTGGAAACTGTGGGGAGCGGTGAGCACCCAGGCCTGTGAGTGGCCAACAGGAAGATGTATGCCAAGCGGCTTAAGAGCGACCTGGTGGAGCGGTGCAAGAAGAGGGGGCTGCGCACTGGGAGGCTCACTAAAGAACAGCTCATTGCCCAGCTGGAGGAGGGAGATCGCTTGAATGATCTGATTCCTGTCTCTGAGGGAAGCAGCCTGGCAGATGCAGCGCAGGCACCAGTGTCTGTCCCAGCTGGGAGTGGTCAGCCAGCCACTGAGGGCTTCCCGAGACCCCTCCTTCCTAGGCCTAGGGGAAGGGTGGGGAGGAGCCCCGTGAATACCGAGGGCACCGTGACCCCCCCGGCCAGCAGGGGGTCCTCCCGGCGAAGCTCGCCGGCCAGCAGGGGATCCTCCCAACGACGCTCAGCCTCCGAGGAGGGGGGGCGGCTGGATTGGGGGAGAGAGCTAAAACTGAGAGAGCTAGCGGATCGTGAAAAACAGAGACAGCATGAACGGGAGGAGCGAGAGGAACGGGAAAAACAGCGTCAGCATGAGCGGGAGGAGAAGGAGAAACAGCATCAGCGTGAGCTGGAACTGGCCAGGCTGAGGAGCAGTGGGGCCCCGGCTGCGGTGAGTGAGGGGGGACCCAAGACTGCAAGGAGCTTTGACAAGCACATCCTGGCCCAGCGTAAGGAGGGGGACGACATGGATAGCTTCCTGACTGCCTTTGAGAATGCCTGCGAGATGCACAGGGTTGATCCTGCAGACAGGCTCCAGTTTCTCACCCCCTTACTCGACCCCCCAGCCGTGGCGGTGTACAGCCGACTGAAAGGGACGGAGACAGGGGACTATGAACTGTTCAAACAGGTCCTGCTCCGCGAGTTTGGGCTGACCCCTGAGATGTACCGGAAAAGGTTCCGGAGTCAGCGAAAAACCCCTGAGGTCACCTACCTACAAATGGCCAACCGGATGCGGGAGGACGCCCGCAAGTGGACAGCTGGGGCCCAAACTAAAGAGGACCTGCTCGAC